>OZ016504.1:12949455-13054455 GCA_963966595.1 Physocephala rufipes | reverse complement strand
AATAAGCCAGTAAAATTATAGAAAATATATTTGAATAAAAGTAATTTTAAATCTCAACAACAACAGCGAAGAAGCGTTCCAATACCGTCCGAGCTGAACTATTTATAGTCAGTGAATTAATTGACGATCTTGTCAATTGTGCGAAATTCGGAAAACAACACCAACAACGAGGTATTGAGCCGAGGGTTACGAGGTCCCTCGGAAATGGACCCTGGGGCCGTTGATCTTGCCCCAGCTGGAAACAAAAACTCGTTACAATATATATATATATATATATATATATATATATATATGTATATATGTGGAAACTGGATGAAAGCAAACAATAAGAACAACATGGTACGAGTTCACGTATAGTGTAGGTGATGTAGACAATGCATAAAAAAATAGATGTCAAATCACCTTTTCGCGTGGTTAATTTGGAGTGACCCTTCTCCATTTCTATGATTGAGAATGATCTTGCGTTTTAACTGCAAGTTTAAAATTTTTGACCCTTTCAATTTTCAAAAAAATAGTCAATATCTCATAAACCATATAACAAAAAATTATAAAATATACATCCGTATAAGCTTTTTTAATCAATTTTTCTTCTTCACCTTTCAGTTTTACCCAAAAACTTAAACATTTCCCGAAAACTTTCATTTAATTTTTAGTACTTCTTTTTTTAATCATTAATTATTTTTTCGCTGTAGAAAATGCTCTGCTTTTTTGTTGTTGCTCGTCTTGTTCTTCCTTTCTCCGTTTGTTTACTTTAAATGACACTAGCAATTAATAAAATTGTGTTGAAATTACAGATATGTTCTCTGCTAACTTCAGCGCCAACTGTCGCGAGGTTGTGTTCATAGCATTAATTAATTTAATTTAGCATGCTGCTATAAACACAACCTCGCGACAGTTGTCTAACTATTTTCCTTTGTTCTTTTTAATGAAGTAAGCTCAATTTGCAACCAGAATAGGGTTGCTAGTCTGTATAAATAATCAACAACGTTTGTCATCGTACATAAACGAAGGTAGTGTGATTTATGCAGTGATTGTAACGGGGTTTATTGGGCAACAACTTGCCACATAGCGAGTTTTGTAATTAATTTGAGCTGCTTAGATAATCGCCACAGACTAATAGCACGTTCACACCGACCCCAAATCACACGGTGTGATTTCATGTTCCAAATCAGAGATAGTTGTCTCTGTTTCAAATGCAAATTCGAATGAAAACCACAATTCATTTGAAAATTATTCGCAATCCGAGCAAAAGGAAAGTAAATACGAATACATGCTGGGTTTCTTGATTTTTAAAGGCCTGATTAGCCGTACGTTCGCTCTTTTTCGAACACGAAACTCATATGTCAAAACTCATAAGCTATATGCAGTTCGTGTGGTTGTGAGAATTTCCCCCCGCAATATCAAAATCATTTTAATATTTGGTCACGTTTCGAAAAATTCTCTCAAATTCGAACAAAGTGACAACTAAAAGTGAGTGGCCACATGAAGCTTTCACTTCAATTTATATTTACCAAGAAATGGACGACGAGAGACTTATTGAGCTTGTTAGGCTAAATAAGGCGCCATAAGGAGATAGAGAACGAGATTATGGTGGCCTTAAAAAGCCATAACAAAAAAAGAAGTAGGGAAGAGACCCGCAATACTCCGCAATATATAATTGCGATGATTATTTGTCAACACAATAATAGGTTTGCAGTGCCCCGTAAAACAGGCAAAAGCAATCGAATTCATGGTAGGATGTGCTATGAAATTACAAATTGAAGACGCAGAGAGTAGAAGCTAATAGAATTAGTACATTCTACCATGAATTGGTTTGCTTTTGCTTCCTAATTTTTTGATCTCATATTTTTGAAATGAATAATAATGAATGAATTTTTGATAAATGAATATTATTTTGAAATTGTTTTATTGATAAACGAATTGAACTGAATAGATAATTTTAAAATTAGTTTCTCCGTGTATACTGAAAGCTTATTTCTCCTTCGTTCATGAAGAAATTGGCTAATTTGCCTCGAATTCTTCCATTCATAGTAGAGTCTAATTATATTTAAGATCTCTAAATCACTTTGGTAATCCATTTACTTTTTTTTGGAATTTGCAAATGATTGTAAGAATTGTTAACAACACCAATGAGCACAGCTGTCAAAAAATGTGAAATTTCTATGAATGCCATTAAATTTGAATGAATTATGATTAAAATCCGAGGAAACGGTACATAATTATTAATAATAATTAATAATAATACTTTATTTTCTATAATTACTTATATTATTTAGTAATATTTGAGTTAAAGAACTTCAAAGGATTTTTAAAATATAAAATTCATCAAGAAAATGCCCACAAAATTCCCACTTTCGAACATGGTTCGACGAGATCGGCAACATCATAATCAATTGAACCCCCTGCAACCCGAACAAATTCGAAACAGTAAACAATTACGAAAACGTACGACTAATCAGGCCTTAATTCCTTTTCATAATTCACCACGGAAACAATGTCACGAACTGCCAAAATATTGAGTTTTCAATTACTCAAGGCGGTGTAAGCAATGTTCAAATGCATGATTACAGATTCGCATCCTGGACCGATGCAAACGTACTTCAACGGTACGAATTACGAAATTCGTATTATATTACGAAAGCGTATATATACATGACCTTAGGATTCTAATTTAAATTTTTATTCGCTTCTAATTTTGCAACATTAATATTCATAACCATCTATCTATTTTATTTTCGACGATTTCCTCCACCACCTCCCGCCAAAATAGTAGCGATTCTAATAAATATATTTAAGGTGTCCAGATAAATAGAAAGACATCTAAGAAAATAAGCAAAATTAATAATCCCACAGAAATTCAGGAAATATTTAATGAATCTTGCGAATTAACAGGATCAAATGGTGCACTAGTATGCTTGGGATAGGTTTCAGCATAACGCACAATGCGTTGGGTATCATAGAGTAAAAATCCGCTAAATAATATCAAACCACCATACAAAGATAATGAAGCTAAACCTGATAATTTCTTATTTCTTTTTTTTATTCATTAATTAATTCATTAATTCATTGATGTATTGTACATGGATTTCTCCAAAGCTTTTGACAACGTTCAACATAATTTGTTAATTTGTAAATTGGAGAAATTAGGTATTCATTCAGTTTTTTTAAATGGCTTAGTTCTCATTTATCCAATAGAAAATTGCTTGTAAAAATTGGAGATGTCCATTCTGAGCCTATATTGGCAAAATCAGGTGTTCCACAGGGAAGTCATTTGGGACCTTTGCTTTTTAATTTGTTCATCAATGACTTGCCAAATGTTATTTCTTTCTGTGAATACTTGATGTACGCGGATGATCTTAAAATTTTTACCACTGTTGAAGATGGAAATGTTGAAGATGATGAAGGATTGATGGATGAAGGATTTAAACTTCAAGATGACATCGATTCAATCATTTATTGGTGCTATTGTAATCATTTGAATCTAAATTTTTCTAAGTATAAAGTCCTAATGTTCTCCAGGCGAATACATCCCATTGAAATTTGTTATATTTACAAACCAGATCTCGAGTTTTTGAGAGTTTATGAATGTCAAGACCTTGGTATCTATTTCGTAAAAAATTTTTCCTTCAATGTTCACCTGGATTTTATGATTTTTAAGGCGAACTCAATGGTTGGTTTCTTAAAGCGGAATGCGATGGATTTCACTGATCTTATCTCATGCAAAATTTTATTTTGTTCTTTGGTCAGATCTATTTTAGAATACTGCATTATTATATGGGACCCGTTATATTCAGTTTCGGTTGCTCGTATCGAAAAAGTTCAGAAGAGATTCACAAGATTTGCTTTACATCATTTATATTCATGGGAGAATATGCCCAATTATGACGTGAGATGTCGGCTACTAGGTCTCCAGAGTCTAACTCAGAGGCGTAAGTTGGCAAATATAATGTCTATAAAAGATATAATTGACGGCAGAATTGATTCTCCTGAATTGTTGACTCTTATCCCATTTCATGCTCCGAGTCGCTCACTTAGAGCAAATGTGTTATTCCGAACAGATTTACATAGAACTAATTATGGCCTAAACGAGCCTATCTCCAGGTGCTTAATCGAGTCCAATAATGTGGTTGATTTTATTGATTTTAGTACTATAAGGAACAGGTTTAAGGTACAACTGGAGTTTATTTTGTTCAATTCTCAATCTTTGTTCTATTATTAAAATGTTCTTACTCAATGAATAATTGTATACTATCTGTGAGGTTTACCCGGTAGATTAATTGAATAAATAAATAAATAAATAAATAAATTCTTTTTTCAAATAATGTATAGATACCATACTTAATTCAGTTCATCTTTCAAAACAGTACCCTCTTATCTTTCTGCACGTAATTTTTGCAACCAAAATTGCTGCATTATTTTACAAGAAAATTCGTTTTGAAAACTTCTATGTTATGATAATAACGCCTTTAATGCCTCCCAATTTTTGCCACTTTTTAAATCGCTATTTAAGCAACCGTGAATGCGTGCAAACATTCGTCCTTTCCATTCTAATAATTTTTCAGGGTTGTTTGCATTTAAAGCGCGTTGTCTGGTACATTAATCTGATACATTAATTTTTATGAAAATAAGATTGTTTACTTCCGTACAAAATCCCCAATAATTTTTATACGACTATGGATGTTTCATGTGGTAGAATTATCCAGAAAATATTTGTTCACATACATTAAGTTTCCATACATACCGTTGCATACATACCGTTCCAATTTAAAAAAGCCTATAAATCAGAAACCATACAAAAAATATAAAATATACACCGTTAAAAATAATCTTAATGTATTTTTACACTTTTTATGCAAACAATATCATATTTGCCTTAGTATTTTCCTTATATAGATACTTTTATGAAAACAAAATGTATTATCGACAGATTTATGCTGACTCAAGTTTATTGCCTTTTCGAAAAATCAGTGGAAACAAATATCATACATAATTTTTAAGTATACAACGATCGGTAGTTATTAAAGAATATATAGATAATGTTACTGAATATCAGTAAACATTTCAGTCCGCAGTGTAAACCACTCGATATTTTCATAGCTGTTAAGTGTTATCGTCATTGGCAAAGGGATAGGAAACTTCTGAAAATCCAACTCTTTTGTAAAGTAGTGTTAGTTAGTTTCAGGCCCAAACAATGAATGGAATTCCAGGAAATCGATTTTTAAGGCTCAAACAATTCGTGGGATTGCATGTTACAGGCCCAAACAATTTTTCAGTTTCAGACACTAATGACATTTTCCTCTAAAATTCTCACCACCTTTGTTTTGATATTCCAACTTAGATATTGATCTATAAAATTAAATTGTATTTCATGTACACTTTTATGTTTTATGTATACATGCATTGTGTGCATATTTTGTTTGATGACCATAATATATCTATTAATTTATCGGCGAAAATATTTCGCTTATTATTAAAACAAATATTTAAAACATTTTACTTAAACAAATTCTGCTAGTTGCTTTATTAACATTACACTAAATCCAAGTGAAGGGTTTGTTTTGATTTCGATGTTTGCTAATCACTCGCCGAAGCAAGTAACATGTAGTACATGTGTTTTAATACACAGCTTCAATGCAATTATATTATATTTTTATCTTCACCTTAAATTAATAATACTGTTATTTTATAAGAATATAAACGAAATGAAATGTGGTATAACGTTATAATGATTTTTCGAAATGATGTGACTTTCTTAATAGGTTACCCAAAGCATTTAAATCAATTTTACAATATAAGTGGTGGTACATTAAACAAATATTTAAAAGAATTTATTTATTAATACAATTATTAATAATAATGCGAATTAATGTAATTACTTTATATTTTCCATCTTCACTTTGAAGTAATATAAATAATTAAACAGTTTATGTTTCTATCCTGAACAATTTAGTTCAATTCAATATATTCAGTATTCACATTGAAAATATATATTAAATGATTTATTTGCATTCATTTGCACACATCTTATTTCTTCAACATAATTGTGGTGAATTCATTCTTAAGAGAAACTCTTAGAAAAGCAAATGCATACAAATACTGGCGTTGGCATACCTTAATTATTTTTCGCAACTAGATTTGATCATTTTAGTGTTACCTGCTTCTGCAGCTTGTAGTTTTTTAAGTACATTTTTAAGCATTCGTATGAAAACAGTGTTGCCTTCATTTTGGAATGTGGTATAAACTAACTTTTATCGTTAATTGTTGAGAAATAAATCAATAAACCAATATATTAAACCATTATAGCTGGCTAAATGAGCTTGAAACTACTTTTCGATTTAGAAAATTTCATTATTTTTTATATTGAACAAGATTATATAGGTCACTTTTGTGTAATGGCAAAGATTTCAATAATATCTATACAGAATTTTGATAGTCTTCGGTTCAAGCATTTATTTACGTGTTGAATTATTGAGATTGTTATGTAAAACATACTCGTACAATTTAAGTACCCGTTTCAATGCGTTTCACCGGTTTCGTATTTTTTAAGTTTCTTATTTGAACTTAATATTAAATTTCGAATATTTAAAATTTTTTTAAATATTCCAAAATATTTCTAATATTATTAAAAAATGCCAAGTGTGCGAGTATGCATTAAGGTTGGAGGCCCAGGCGATGGTCACATTTTCAGGGATCCGGACGTTGCTACCCAAAGATCACGGTAAGACGTTGGTCAAGCGGTCACAAGTGTTTTCCATTTGGAAGCTCCAGTTGTTCCAATTGAAAAACCTGCAATGTTAGAATTAGGTGATAGTGTAAGGGGTATAGTTCTGATATGGAAATTTTTAATTTCAATAAACAAACCTAATCCAAATGGGGGTAAAAATATTCTTGATATTTGTTGATTTTTCCGACAGGGTTGGATGTTGATAAAATTTGGAACGATTTTCCGTCATCCCTAGTCAACTTTGGTTTGTAGACAAACCGGTTTCGGCGATGTGCCATCTTCAGTGTCTGTTTTCGTTCGAGAACGAAAACAGACACTGAAGATGGCACATCGCCGAAACCGGTTTGTCTACAAACCAAAGTTGACTAGGGATGACGGAAAATCGTTCCAAATTTTATCGGTAAAAATATTTGTGATCTGGATTTGTTTAGAAATTATAGCTCAATAAAATAAAAAAGCAATTAATAAATATCAGTATCAATTATTATTACAAAGTTCATAATTGTTCACAGCTTTTGCCACACCTTGGAAATGATGTCATGATAGAATTCCTTTTTACCGTAGAAAAGGAATTCGAAGATTATGCTTTAATTAAACCTCCTCATGAATTCGTAATTTATGTCAACAATCTAGAATCTAGGTTTTTCGAAATTTTCGATTCAGTTTTTCATCGGAATTTTTCATAGGAGTGTTAGTAATTTTGTAATTTCCGGAATGCTAAATGCAGAACCATACGCGTGTTGTGAAATTTTAAATCCCGCGAATTCGTAGTAGATTTGTGTCGTTCGCGAACGAACTAAATCATTCGAACTATTCCCACTTGCTCTTCTATTCCCTCTTTTTAGTTCTGTTAGTTCGCAGCAACACGTCCGTCACCGACCTCAGAAATGAACGAACAGAGATAACGAGATAGGAAACTTCTCTAACTACAACTCTGATTTAAGGTAGTGTTAGTGACTTTCGGACCCAAACAAACAATAGAATTCCAGGAAATCATTGTTACAGACCCAAACAATTCGCGGAATTGCATGTTACAGACCCAAACAATATTTGAGTTTCAGACCCTAATGACATTTCGGTCTAAAATTCCCACCACCTTTGTTTAGATATTCCAACTTAGATATAGATCTATAAAATTAAATTCTATTTCATGTACACTTTTATGCTTTAAGCTGTGTACATGCATTGCGTTCATACTTTGTTTGATGAAAATAATATATCTAATAATTTATCGGTAAAAACATTGTGCTTTTGTAAGCATGAGGAAATATATGAAATGAAGTTCCGTGCAATAATTTAGTAATTCGCAAAAATGGAATGACTTATTTAATGGGGCAAATAATTCCAAAGAGGGTAAAATAAATTAAACAAATATTTACAGAATAAATAAACAGAATTTACTTAAACAAATTCTGCATGTTGCTTTATCAACATTACCCTAAATCCAAGTGAAGGGCTTTGTTTTGATTTTCATGTTTACTAATCACTAATAATTAATAATCTTCACCTTAAATTAAAATATTGTTAATATTTTATGTGAATATAAACGAAATTAAATGTGGTATTACGTTTTAATAAGCATTTAATAAGCATTCAAGTCAATTTTACAATATAAGTAATGGCAAAATTAATTAAACAAATATTTAAGAGAATTTATTTAATAATGTAATAATTAATAATAATGTGAATTAATGTAATTACTTTATATTTTCTATCTCCGCTTTGAAATAATATAAATAATTTAACAGTTTATTTTTCTATCCTGAATAGTTTGGTTCAATTCGATATATTCAGTATTCACATTGAAAATTTATATGAAATGATTTATTTGCCTTGGCTTGCACACATCTTAGTTTTCCAATATAATTGTGATGAATTCATCCTTAAGATAAACTCCTAAAAAAGAAAATGCAAATAAATACTGGCGTTGGCATACCTTATTTATTTTTTGACCTCGCAGCTAGATTTGACCATTTTAGTGTTACCTGCTTATGCGGCTCGTAGTGTTTTAAGTACATTTTTTAGCATTCGTATGAAAACAGTGCTGCCTGCATTTTGTAATGTCGTATAAACTAAATTTCATCGTTAATTATTAAAAAAAGAATCATTAAACCAATATATTAAACCATTAGAGCTTGCTAAATGAGCTTGAAACTACTTTTCAATTTAGAAAATTTCATTATTTTTGGTATTGAAGAAGATTATGTAGGTCACATTTGTTTGTAATATCAAAGAATTCAATAATATATATACGGAATTTTGATAGTCTTCAGTTCAAACATTTACTTACGTGTTGAATTATTGAGATTGTTACGTAAAACATACTCGCATAATTTATGTACCCACTTCGAATTTAATTTGCAGCGCTGGGCCTTTTTCGCTATATATTTTTTCACCACGATTTTTCAATTTGCAAAATTTAAAAAAAATTTTAAACATTCCAAAGATTTATAATTTTGTTAAAAAATGCCAAGTGTGCGAGTATGCAGTAAGGTTGGATGTGCTGGCGGTGGTCACTTTTTCAGGTTTCCGGACGCTGCCACCGATGGATCACGGTAAGATATTGGTCAAGCGGCCGCAAGTGTTTTCCAATTGGAAGCTCCAGTTGTTCCAATTGGAAAACATGCAATGTTAGATTTAGGTGATAATGTACAGCTCTGATATAGAAATTTTTAATTTGAATAACCAACATTCTAATCCAAGTGAGAGTAGAAATATTTGTGATCTGCGTTTGTTTAGAAGTTATAGCTCAATAACATAAAAGAGCAATTAATAAAAATCAGCATCAAACTGTTGAAAATTTTCTAAATCAGAGTTATACAATGCATGCTGGGTACAGATAGGTATCGGGTTGAAATTAATTTTGCACGAATTGATATAAAAAGTGAATACTTGTATACAGTTATATGTAGCCAACATTTAGATGCACCCTTTATACGTTGCTGCTGCACTTCTATCACCTTTTCCCATTTTAATTTCCTTTTTTATTTTGTTTCTATCTTGTATATGCCATAAATAGAAGATTAGAATGGTGTCGGCTTCTCGGTATAGAGGGTGATAGCAAAAGACGGCTATACGCATGTGGGAAACACTTTTCCAAGCAAATGTGTGGCGAAAAGAGCCGTAGATTAAGACGCGCTTAACTAAATTTAACTGTGCTTAACTAAATTTATTTAATTACTAACTATGCAACATTATATCATAAATTATCACCATCCATTAACATTCATAAAATGTAACATCGTAACAATCATTTTAAATTTCATATATATTAACGTTTGTGAAATGTTTTACATATCATTGTACAATTTTAATTTCATAACAATTCGTTACGTATATCTAATAAGTGTGCATTGTATATTTGTAAATACATTA
The DNA here is from genome assembly GCA_963966595.1 of Physocephala rufipes. Classification (NCBI taxonomy): domain Eukaryota; kingdom Metazoa; phylum Arthropoda; class Insecta; order Diptera; family Conopidae; genus Physocephala; species Physocephala rufipes. The sequence goes on along the minus strand of OZ016504.1, from coordinate 13,044,356 downwards.
AATAAGTGTGCATTGTATATTTTTATATGGGTGTTATAGGCCTACTGGGGAACCGGACATCCAAAAAAAACCGGTAACGCGCCAATGTGCATACCTCTTGGGTGGCGTGGGAGTGCACACAGCCCTCTGATGGAAATTTTATGTTTTCATTTGTTTACTATAGGAAATCCGTTTCACTACTACTGCTCTCATCAAATAAATTCCTTTCGGCTACTTCCATTTTTGATACTGTTTCCTCCGTTGTCTTTTTTGCGTCTGTTTTCTCATCACTTCTTTGCTCCTTCTTTTCTAGAATGTTAAATATTCAAAATTAATTAGAATTCGATCATTATATTGTTTTTACTTTTTGGATTACTTCGCGCTTTCTATACGTTTTGAATTATTTGGTCTCATTGCCATTCTTGAGGAATTCATGCAGGAGAGGCATTGATTCTTTCCTTCTAGCGCTCTCAAAAATGTTTCTCTGCTTTCGTGGATTTCTTTTTGCAGCCACTTATTTCATAGTATTTGATACTTACGCATAGTATTTGATTTTGCTGTTTGCCATCACCGAAGGACAAGTTATGGCAATATTGAGTTCATCCGGAGTAATGTCAACATCGTCCTCAACTCTTTCTTGTTGTTCCTTCCTACGGGATTCCACAATATTCATCAGCTCTTTATTCTATTTTGGGATTTATGGTGACATGAAAATAAGACACCAGTGGTGTTGGCCAGCTCAAAGCGGTGTTGGCCAACCCATTCGAATTCTAGCTGAAGCCCATGTTCTGTTGTACTTTTACATATTAATTATTTCTTTCACTTAAGCTTTTTAGAACTTATTGAATTTAAATTCTTTTTCGTCTCATTTTCTTATTATTTTCACAAAAAAGAGCACAAAATGTGCTTTCAAATCAAGCCGCGGAACGAACTGTTGTTTACATATTTTCATGAAAAGTCAACGTGACATTTAATTTGGTGAATAACGCATACATATACATAACCCCTGTAAGTGAGTTTCAGTCGTGTAAAATTTTGTCATTTTTTTGAAACATTTTTTTTCGGGAAAAGAGTTTCCTATCTCGTTGTCTCTGTGAACGAACTAAAGAACGATATCGGATCGAACTATGTGAACGAACTAAAGAACGAACTATGTGAACGAACTAAAGAACGAACTATGTGATCGAACTAAAGAACAGAGATAATGAGAAAGGAAACTCTTTACCCACAAAAAAATGTGGCAAAAAAAACCAAAATTTTACACGACCGAAACTCACGTACAGGGGTTATGTATATGTATGCGTAATTCACCATATTAAATGTCACGTATGATATTTCATGAAAATATGTAAACAACAGTTCTCTACGGCGGCTTGATTTGAAAGCACGTTTTGTGCTCTGTTTTAAAGTGAAGATAATAAGAAAAAGAGACGAACAAAAATTTAAATTCTATAAGTTCTATAAAGCAAGTTCGAGTTTAAGTAAAAGAAAATATTAATAGGTAAAAGTATAACAACACGGGCTTCAGACAGAATTCGGATGATCGTATAGCCTTTGAGCTAGCCAACACCACTGGTGCCTTATTTTCATGTCACCACAAATCCCAAAAACATCCCAAAATAGAATAAAGAGCTGATGAATATTTTGGAATCCTGTAGGAAAGAACAACAAGAAAGAGTTACAAAAGGAAATGCACGGTAACAGCAAGAACCAAATTTTTGGGAGCTCTGGAAGGCAAACAATTAATTTTCAATCAGGATAGTATAAAGCAGCCTACACAAAATAGAAATAATCAAGTGAAAGACGCCACTTAATTCGAAAAAGAAATTGAAAAAGGTGCACCTAACAAATTACTCAATTCACAAGAACTCAGTCATCAAAGTAAAATCGGGCTCCATACTTTTTAAAATTTACGGTAATTCTATTAAATATTTCATTTTTCGTCGTTTCGAATCGATTAATATATTCAATTCTTTCAGATTTTCGTTGATTTTAATGAGCGAATGCGCGAATGAGCTAAACTTTCCTCTAGTTCTAACTAATTCAGAACGCTTAACAATTTATGGTAACTCACCAAGCATTGTAATAATGTCACCTCCCAAACCGGAAACAGTGTTCATAGAAGAAAGTTATCAAGATAGCACCTGCATGGAATCAAAGCCTCTCCTGCATGAAGTTTTCAAAAATGGCAATGAGACTAAATAATTTAAAACGTATAGAAGGCGTGAAGTAATACAAAAAGTAAAAACAATATAATGGTCGAATTCTAATTAATTTTAAATATTTTCCTTTCTAGAAAAGAAGAAGCAAAGAAGTGAAGAGAAAACAAACGTAAAAAGACAACGGAGGAAACAGTATCAAAAATGGAAGTAGCCGAAGGGAATTTATTTGATGAGAGCAGTAGTAGTGAAACGGACGAGAAAGGTTAAAACCTCGAAATGACAAAGGAAGTAATGTGGGCTTAAAGAGAGATTTATTTAATAAGTCACCAGAATTTGATATACTTCCCAATCCTGACGGCTTTTGGGATCCCCTCATAAGATCTTTTGACTTGGACGATACGCGTAATCAAACACTAATCGATACACACTTTCAGAGGAAACAACCGTTGAAACGATTAGATTAGAGACCTGCTCGTGTTCGTCGTTTGGATAGAGAATTGGTAGCAAAATTTTAGTGAATAATTTTCGTAATTGAATTTAATTTATTTTTGAAAGATCATGTGCTTTAATATATTTACTTTTAATCATTTAATAATAATTCTAAATAGTATTTAAATGTATGTATGTCAATTTTTGTATTTGTGATTTCTTCTTACCCTTCTACCCTCTGGCATGTTCGCAAGTCCCCAATTCTTATTTTTTTGCTTAAATTTATTTAAATTTAATTTTTTTTAATACTCTAGCTTTATAATATAAGAATTGAATTTTTAAGTTGTTTTAGCTCATATAATATGTTACTTTAATTAAGCTAAGTTTATTATTAATTGTTAAGTTAGTTAACATTTTTATAAAAATTGTGTAAATACTTTTATATAACTATGTGAACATTATGCGCATTTCCACATCACCCATGCGTTACCGATTTTTTTGGGTGTTCGGTTCCCCAGGTGGCCTATTTCACCCTTACAATAAATAAATATATCATTACATTATATGAAGTTGATATCTAATGATATGTACAATGATTTCAATAAAACGTACACAGTTAGAAGTTAAATAAATTGAGCCCAGTTAGACAGTTATATTGGTATAATATTACGGTTTTCCAATTTGCACTAGAACTCAATTGGAAAACATCAGCAACTGCTTGAACATCTTACCCTGATCCATCGGTGGCAGCATCCGGAAACCTGAACACGACCTCATCGCCTGGACATCCAGCCTGGGAGCACCCTCGCACACGTGGCATATTATTTTATTATTAGAAAACACGAAGTTTATGAATTTATAAATTTAATTAACATTTTTTTTTAAATTTACCGCGCACGTAAGTTGTGGTGGAAAAATGTATGAAAAAATCATTGGGAGGTGAAAAATAAATTAAGGCATGCCAATTCAAGCAATTTTATTCATTCGCTTTTATACGAATTTCTCTTAAGGATGAATTCATCACAATAATGTTGAAGAAATAAGTACGCAAAATATGTTATAAATTATGTAAATTATTCATATAAATGATGTAAACCATGCTCTACATATTTTTAATATGAATACCTAATATATTGAATTGAACTAAACTATTCAGGATAGAAATAAAACTTACTTAAATAATAACAGTAACTCAAAGTGGAGTTAGAAATTACCAAATAATTGTATTAGTTCACATTATTATTACGCATTATTATTATTATTATTATTATTATTATTATTATTGCATTATTATTTACATTACAAAGTAAATTAAATTGACATATTCTTTTATTAGCTTGTTATTTAAGTCACACCATTTCGGAAATTATTAAAACTAAGCACTAGAACTAAGATGTTCGGTTTTTTCCATATAAAATTTTTAAATTAATAATATTAATTAAATATTAATTTAAAGCGAATATAGAACTTATAAAGTATTTACAATGAGGTGTTATATTAAAACATTGGTACTAGAGCTTGAATAACTTGGTGTACGATTAGCAAATATGATGATTTAAAACACAGTTCTGCACTTGGTTTCAGGTTAATGTGAATAAGTAATGCGCTAAATTCCTTTAAGTGAATTGTTTTTAGTATTAGTTTAATTTACTTTATCCTCTTAGGTAGAGTTATTTCTATTAAGCAAGTCATTTTTAATTTTTGAATCACTAACCTTACACGCAATATCGTTTCATTTGCATTTGTTTTGTTATATGTACAAAAGAAAAAGATTTTCGCTAATAAATTAATACTTATATCAAACAATATATAAATACAAAGCATATACACAAGTTGAACTATAAAAGTGCACATGAAATTTAATTCAACACTATATATCGATAACTAGGTTAGAATCTCAAAACAAAGGTGTTGGGATATGTAGACGGGATTGCCAAAAGGGTCTGAGGCTGAAAAGTTTTTTGGGAACGAAGTTTGCAATTCCAAGAATTGTTCTGATTTATTTGGGAACGTAACTTCCGATTTCCAGGAATTTCAACTAACACTAACGCCAATCAGAGCTGCATTTTGCCAATCTGTCAGAAGTTTCCTATCTCGTTATCTCTGGTTGTGAGAATTTCCCCCCGCAATAAAATCATTTTGATATTTTGTTGTTTCGAAAAATTCTCTCAAATTCGAACAAAGTGATAACTAATAGTGAGTGGCCACATGAAGCCTTCACTTCAATGTATATTTACCAAGAAATTGACGACGAGAGACTGATTGAGCTTGTTCGGCTAAATGGATTATTATATAACAAATTCAAATCGAGCTATAAGCTCCAGCTGTGAAGAAGATAGTGTGGGAGGAAATTGGAGGAACACTAGGAATCTCGGGTAAGTCTAATTTAACTTTAAATATAGTTAACTAAGCCTGAAACTAACTGAAAAATTATTTTAAACTTGCAAAAGTCGTCGTTCTTAGGCACCTATAATTTGTAGTGGCTTTTCTAAATGGACGCCGACCAAACTGAACAGCAAATCATAAAAAGGACGAGTCATTCTTGTACTCATTTTGTAATGGTCTTGACAGAAAGATATTTCTCACATAGATCCTTAAGAAGTTATCGTGTTTGACATTTATTTCGTGCTCAATTAAAAAAGATGAAGATAGAAACACCAACATCATGAACGCAAATAAATGTATAATTTACAATAATCTATTTTTGTACGTACGATACGTTGCTCTTTTTAGTATAAGTTCAGAATGGGGGTCAAAGTTCAAATGGGGCAAAGTTCAATGGAAATACCATTTCAAAGGTATTTCCATTGTATATCATTAATATCATATATCTCTTTGTCGATATCATTGACGCTAAAAAGTTATTTCATTTTTGTAAAAATATGCACATTTTTTAATTAAACGATTTTTCCTCTAAACAATTACATTAGAGTAACAAAAATGTCCATCTTTAATAAAATAAAAAGTCCATCTTTATATTTCAAACGTGTACCGCATCATGTACTTATTGTTTTAGTTTACATAGTATTATATAATTAAATAATGTTTATATAGCGAAGACCGCCTAACAAAAGGAATTTTATGGATGCACTTTATTTTACCGTGAGTATTCTGCTTTCTGAGGGTTATTGAGGGCTCTTGTCGTGGCCGAGGACGACTTTTATGAACACAATTGATTTTATCATATGCATTCTGCTGGTTAAGGGTTACGATTCTTGCCGAAGCCGCCTATGTAAAAGGACTTCTATGCAAGAACTTCATTATATAGTGAGTTTTCTGTGGGCTGCCAGTCATATAATGAGGACTTCAGTGACGTTTAATTAAATAATTGTGTAAAATTCAAAGCAATAAATAACAAAACGTTTTTCATTGCTCACCTTTAGTTTAAGAATTATTACCGTTTGAATTTTTTAAAAAAATTGCCAATATATCATCAACCATACAACAAAATATTATAAAATATACTTCTTTATTAATTTTTTTAATGCGTTTTTATTCTTCACCTTTCAGTTTTGCCCAAAAACTTAAACATTTCCTGAAACCTTTCATTTCGTTTTTAGTGCTTTTTTGCTATTCATTAATTTTTTTATCCGAATAATGTATAGATACCATACTTAATTCAGTTCGTATTTCAAAACAATCGCTTTCTGCACGTAATTTTGTCACCAAAATTGCTGTATTAATTTACGCGAAAATTCGTTTTGAAAACTTCTATGTTGTGATAATAACGCCTTATTTTGCACTTTAATCCCTCCCAATTCGCCCCATTTTCAGAATCGTGCAACCATGGTTGCGTTCGCACATTCGTTCATCCCATTCACATAACTTTTCAGGGTTATTTGCATTCAAAACTGCAAATGGCTGCGTAATATATTAATTTTCATTATTACAATTCGTCTTAAATTTACTTCCGTACAAAATCTCCAATAATTTTTGTACGACTATGGATGTTTGAAGTGGTGGAATTATCCTTATAAATAGAAAAATATTTGGTCGCATACGTTTAATTTCAGAATTATGACCGTTCCAATTAAAAAAAAATTTCCTATAAACCATAAACCATACAGAAAATATTATAAAATATACATCTTTATAAATAATAATAATATATTTATACACTTTTTTCTCGTACTATGGTGAAATTTGCTCGTAGATTGCCTGTGAAAGGACAAAATGCAGATTTGCAAACGCGGTTGCGTGAGGCAATGGAAGGCGCATGTATTAACGTGGAAGAGCACGAATTCCGTCTCGATGCTACAGGAGCGTGATCAAAAGTCGAAGGGCAGCTGCGAGAGCTACAACGTACCCATGCGTTTGAGATGAACGTGTTCCTGGCAGCAATGACGCAGCAGTCATCAGAATTGCAAAAGCAATTATCGCCACGCATGGAGGAATTGAAAAATAACACCTCACAGCTACTGCAGCAATTAAAGAATAACACCTCACAATTACAGCAGGAGCTGGCAAGCAACACCTCATAACTACAAAATTAACTATCGCGGATTGAACGGAACTCTGCCAAGTTGGAGATGAGACAAGATAAAATGGAGGATCAACGGCAGCAATTAGAATCAAAATTTTTACGTCTCGACAGAGAAATGGCGTCCAGTGGTCCAGTCACAGATATCAGACCAACGAAGTTGAAGGCTCCAACCTTTGACGGAACTATACCATTTAAAATTTTTAAGATGCAGTTTGAAACCACAGCACAAGAAATGACTGGCAGCTTTAGTGGTCTCTATTAAAGGATCTGCGACAGAACTACTACGCACGGTTTCTGAGGATGAAAAAATAAACTATGACGCAATAATGGGAGCTCTTGAACGTCAATATAGCAGTCACCATAAGAAAAAAGTTTTACGGATGGAATTATTAAATCGGTGTCAAAGGGCTAACGAGTCACTACAGCAATATGCAACAGACATAGAGCGGTTCGCTCATTGGGCTTATGCCGATTTACCAGCTAAAGTGATTTAAACGTTAAAAATCGAGGCCTTTGTCAGAGAAACAAGGGATGTGGACACTTGACGCGCAACAACTATCGAGACAAAGAAAACGTTTGCTGAAACAGTGTCAAATGCCTTGACACAAGAAACAGCAAGTCTCCTAAGCAAGCCAGCACATAGCGTTCGTCGTCTGGAGCTTGACCAAAGCGACTATATGGAAAACTTCATGAGAGATATCCAGAAGATGATCACAGATTCGCGAAGAGTTTCCGGAAGTAAATGATACAATTGTGGAAATTTAGGATACTTCGCAAGAGGGTGCAAAGCATTTCGATGGAAAAATGAAAACGGAAGGAAAATAGGCACCGTAGATGGAAGTGGTGCTACGATGCAAGACCAACCGTTAAACTAAAATGGGCCAGCCGCAAGGGGGGTGAGCTGTTTCCACCTACTGATTACCCCACTATCTCTAGTTTCACAGATATATCGGAATAACAACAACCTTACGGTAAATAGAGCTATGAATGGAAAAATACTCGTTTAACTCTGAATACGGGCGCAACACACTCCATTCCTGATTAGATATTGCAGGAGGTAACATAGAGCCACTAATTGGTTATAAATTACCTACAGCTACTAGAGAAGCCAAGATTAATGGAAAATTGGAGTGTACCGTGCAGATGGGAACGCTTGAAGTGCATCACACCTTTTTAGTGGCTGCAATAGTAGATGAGGTTATTATCGTCGATAATGAGGTGTCGACTTCATGCTGGCCATGGCATAACCCTAAATTTGAGAGAAAAGATGCTGACATTCCGAAATAAGGAAATACCCATAATCCTAGGCTATGAACAGCCACAAATAAGGAATGTGAGAATAAGGCACCAACAGCAGATTCCAGCAAAGTGAAGTAATCTTTTGTGCATGTGTGGATAGAGATTGTGGAATTCCCAACCTATGGGTAGTAGAGAGAATGTGAATGACATATTGAGAACGTCGGATATATTGGTTGGACGAACCCTTGTACAAACTAGCAATAATGACTGCATTCCAATTCGGGTAGTTAATGGGCTCTCAAGACCAATCAATCTTAATCAAGGCGAGGTGATAGGACAATCTCAAGCAGCGGAAGCTGTGACTAATTGCGATAACTCTCCCCAGAAATGGAACAATGATGTTTGCAAAGGTAGCAGAAAAATTCTAATCACCACAAACAATTGGTTGAGTGGGTTAGAAAGAATTAAAGCAAAACGCCTATGGGAGAAATATAGCTCCATATTTGCAAGTGATAACAATAAATTTGGAAGATCTGCTGTTGTGCAACATCAGATAGAAACAGGCGACGCAAGACCGATTCGGCAAGCTCCGCGCAGGGCTCCACTGGTAAGACATGAAGAGCGAGAGCAAATAATAAAAGCGATAAAGAAAAATGGAATGATTGAACCTTCAACAAGTCCATGGAGCTTACCGGTCGTGTTAGTTAAAAAGAATGATGAAAGTGCAAGAAGGAAAACGTCAGCAAGAAGGACAGCTACCCACCGGCGAATGGATGACACTTTGGACACATTATCTGGGGCGAAATGGTTTTCAACGTTGGACTTACAAAGCGGGTACTGGCAAGTGGGGATCGAGAAATCTGGTCGTGAGAAAACTGCCTTTAGCATTGGAGATGGATTGTGGCATTTTTCCGTAATGCAATGCAATTACGGAATGCAATTACAAATTGGATTGTACACGTTCTTAAGGGACTTCATTGGAAGACATGTTTAGTGTATCTTGATGACAACCTCAAAAATTTGGAGGAAGTCTTTAGTCGAATTTCCTCTGCTGCTCTGCGGTTAAATCCAAAGAAGTAACTTACCTAGGCCACAAAATAACTGCAGATGGAATTCACACGGATGAAGATAAAATCAAACTAGTAAGAGAATGGCCTCGTCCTAAAAATGTTCATGAAGTTCGAAGCTTTCTGGGACTTTGTACCTATTATCGACGTTTCGTACCTGGATTTGCCAACGTCGCCCGAAGCTCACTTAACCTGACAAAGAAGAATGGTAAATTTCCATGGAAGAAGGAGGAAGAGGATGCCTTCCAGCGATTGAAAGAGTTACTATGCACAGCTCCAATGTTGTCATATCCAGTTCCTGGGGAAAAATTTGTCTTGGATGCAGATGCTATCGCACATGGAAGAGGAGGTGTGCTCTCACAGATAATCGGTGGCTAGGAAAAAGTAATTGGGTATTTCAGCAGAGTACTCGGAAAACCGGAAAGGAACAATTGCGTAGCCAGACGATAACTCCTGGCAGTAGTGGAATTCGTCAAACTCTTCTACAAGTACTTTTATGGATAGAATTCTCTCTTAAGAACAGATCTTGCAGCACTCAGATGGTTGCTACAGTTTAAAAACACGAAAGGGCAGATTGCGCGCAGGTTAGAAAGACTTCAAAACTATGTCTCAAATACAACATTGGAAAGGAGGGCTGCATGGAAATGCTGATGCACTATCCCGACTCCCATGTGCATTAGAATGGAAACATTGTTGTAAGGTTGTTGTAAGGAAAATCTGAAATAATAGTCGATGTGCGACTAAAAAACCTGAAACTCGAAGAGGAATGGGAACCTGGCGCCATAAGTGATTGCCAACTTAGAGATAAATATTTAGCCAGGAAATACCTTTGAAATGAACAAGAGACCAACCAATGAAGAAATGGGTTCAGGAAGTCGATTAGAGAAGGTATATTGGACGCAATGGTATAGCTTAAATCTAATAAAAGGAGTACTACATCTTACGTGGGAAAGCATCGCGGACGCGGAGGGAATATCGGTGTTACAAAGACTCGAAATGATCAAACAGCGATTCTATTGGGCAAATTGCAAAGATGGATATAGAATGGATAAAAAACTGTATCCAATGTTTGAAAACAAAAGGTCCGAAGTCTAGAAGTAAAGGCGAATTGCAGCAGTACAATACAGGAGCACCATTCTAACGTATAGCAATGGATGCAGAGCGATCATTGCTGACTAATGACTCCGGGAATATATATGTGTTAGTGATAATGGATTACTTCAGTAAGTGGCCTAAAGTGTACCCTCTACCAAACCAAGAGGCAAAATCTTTGGCGGGTGCTTTTGTCCAAAATTGGGTTACAAGTTTTGGTGTACCGATTGAGTTGCAGTCTGATCAGGGATGAAGCTTTGAGTCTGTCATGTTTCAGGAAATGTGCTTATTGTTGGGAATCAAAAAAACTAATGACTTTCGACCTTTTGCCTTACATCCAAAATCGGAAGAATATTTACGCAAGATAATGTGTTTAAATTCTCTACCGTCCAAAACCGATCAAGAAGCTGCGATAGATCTTGTTGCGGTTGCTTGATCGATGTATCTTCTGACTGTATTAATGATGATGCAGCCTTGCGATTCATGGCACCTGATACTATCCAACCCAGCACAGTTTTTTGTAGGATTATCTGGGTTGGATCTACTTGTATTTGGCCCACCATGAGAATATTGTAAAAGAGGCCTGCTCCAATGAGCATATCGATGGGACCAGGCTTGTTGAAAGATTGGTCAGCAAAGCAAATATTTTTTGGAAGGTTCCACTTCTCTGTGCTGATTAAGCGATTGGGTTGATAGGTGGTTATTGTCGGTATTATGATGGTTTCCAAATTTGTCGATGACAAATGTGTGATGTGCTCCCGAATTACTATTGCCAATTCCCGTGATTTCTACAGAATTTTTCTGGCCATTTACAGGTAAAAATTTTGCCGTACGGTCTGTGATAAAATTAAGTTGCGATGCCGAATTGAGTAAAACACGAGCCAACATTGTTACACCTTTGTTATTGCTAAGTTTCACGAGAGCCGTAGCAATGATCACCTCGCTCCCTAGATGTCCTGCTTGCAGTGCTACTGACGGCTGTTATAGTTCAGTGGGCGAACTCGATGTTGTGGGTGCACTCAATGCTTGCTCTCTGTGGAGAAGAGTGTGATAGGTGGCTTTGCACTCTTGGCACCTGTGACAAGATGTGGCCATGTGTTCTGTTCCGAGGCAATTCAGGCACAGCTTTTTTCATTTTACTAGTTGATAGCGTTCTACAGGACCGAGTGCAACGAACTTAGCACACTTGAAGGCGTTGTGGTATACGGGCTCCTCGCGTAAGTTGCAAGAGGCTTTCGAAACGATTAGTGTTGATGATTTTGACATGTGATTATTTGCTGAGCCAGACGAACGAAGTGATGATTGATTTGGTTTTTGGGAATTGTTGCTGTTGACGATGTCTATGGCTTGACAGTGACGCTTTAAGAAACTTGCGAAGTCTTCCCAAGCTGGTAGTTTGAACGAACTCGCGTCACGCAATGAAATCCTCCCATTTGGAGTGTGTTTCAACATCTAATTTGGACAATACCAAATGAAGTAAGATCCCATCACCAATTTGGGTCCTGTTGGCACACGATTGTATAATGGCTGTCAAATTGTATATGTCATGATTGTATATAGCTCTCAAATTTGCGTTGATTATGTCAATATAATTGCGTAATGCTGATACATTATGCTTACAGATGTTTTGTGCATCGAATACATTCTGCAAGTGTGACTGAAATATAAGTCTTTTGTTGTTATACCTCGCGATTAATAGATCAAGTGCGCGTTGATAATTTCCAGGCGTCACTTCTAGAGATTGAATGACCTAACTGGCCTTTCCTACAATGCACGAGCGAATATGTTGGAATTTCTCTACGGCTGAGATCTCGTCATTGTTATGGACAAGTGTCATAAACATGTTAAAGAAGTCCAACCAATCACGTTGCTCACCACTGAATTTGGTTAACTGAAGCTGTGGTAGTTTCACTTTGTTATGGTGTGATGAGTCTCGACTAACAACTGAGTCTCGCCTAACATCTCTAATTCAGACGGCAATTGATCGAACACCTCATACTGTCGGTCAATTTGGGCTAACTTATCTTGTAGCTGGTGCGTTGACATCATATTGACGGTTTCACTATTATCGAGTAACGGCTTCAATCGAGTTATAGCTTGCTCCCGTTGCCGTCATTTAACTCGCATTTCCTTATTGAGGCATTGATTGCCCGATAGCAATTCTTCAGACCCTACTTCTGTCATTTTTCAGTATGATCCGGCTCGAAGGACCATTTAATTTATGTTGAACCTTTCATTAGTTTACGAATGGTTGTGTGCAAAAATTTGAATTGCGTGGAATTTTTTATTCGAAAAAATTGAACATTTAATGTTGAGTTTTTACTCGTGAATAATGTTCTTCGGAGCTCATTCAATTTTGTACTAACTAACATTGAAATCTTATAATTGACTGTACAGCAACTTCAGTGAATCTTCGCTTGACTTTGAATTTGTTTTGTTAAAAATTTCTTTGCTTCGTATATACGGCCGTAGACAAAAGGTAGCATTTTTTGCAGGTGCCGCTATTCGGCAGGTAATGTAGAAACCTACGAGAAAAAAATTCATGAACTTGACCGCGAAGTTTTTTGGTGTGGTGTTAAGATCAATAGAAAATGATAGAATTAATGTGGGAAGCGAAAGGTTCACTGAAGCTGTGTTCACACTGTTTTGACGAAATGCCCCATCTGAAGTCATCGGTGATTCAACAGCATTCATAAACGGAGGGTGCGAATGGAAAAATACTTGCTTTAACACTGGATACGGGCGCAACACACAACATTATTAAATTAGACCTAGCGGGAGGTAACATAGAGCTACTGGTTTGCTACAAAGTACGTACAACTTGGGAGAAGAAGACAACATTTTTGGAAATTGGAGTGAACCGTGCAGATGGGAACCTATGAACTGCGTCATACCTTTTTAGTGGCTGTAAAAGTGAATTAGGTGGTAAACCAAAAATTTGAGAGAAAAATGCTGAAATTCCAGAATATGGAGGTACCCCTAAACACAGGCGATAAAGGCCTCAAATTACGAATGTGAATATAAGTCACTAACAGCAGATTACAGTAAAGTCCAAAGCAATCTTATGGGCGTGTGTGGATGGAGATAGTGGAATTCCTAACGTGTGGGTAGTAGAGGGAATGAGTACGACGTCGAATATGTTGGCTGACCGAACATTTGTATAAACTAGCAATAATGGGTACAATCCAAAATGGTCAAAGCGAGGTGATAGGGCAATGCCAAATAGTGATTGCAATAAATTTGGAAGTACTGCTATTGTGCAACATCAGATAGATTCAGTCAAGGCAAGAACGATTCAGGAAACTCCGTGAAGAGTTCCACTGACAAAACGAAATAAGGCAGAACAAACAAAAAAGAGAAGCAGGAAGGTGGAGTGATTTAACCTTCAACAAGTCCATGGAGTTCACCGGTGGTGTTAGTTAAAAATAAAGAAGGAAGCACACTGTTTTGTGTCGACTGTCGAAAATTGAATGACGTCACCAACAAGGGCAACTACCCACTGACGCGAAGAGATGACATTTTGGATACATTATCTGGTGCGAAATGGTTTTCAAAGTTGGATTTACAGAGCGGTTACTGACAGGTGCATATTGAGAAATCTGATCGTGAGAAAACTGCCTTTGGCATTGGAGATGGATTGTGGAAATTTTCCGTAATACCATTTGGATTACAATGCGCCAGCGACTTTTAATTGTCTGGTGGAACACGTTCTAAAGGGACTTCATTGGAAGACATGTTTAGTGTATATTGATGACATCATTGTCGTGGGCAAGAATTTTGTTGACCACCTCAAAAATTTGAAAAGAGTCTTTAGTCGAAATTTCCCTGCTGCTTTGCGGTTAAATCCAAATAAATACGTTTTATTTAAGAACTAAGAAATTTACCTAAGCCACAAAATCACTACAGATGGAAATCACACGGATGAAGATAAAATCAAATCAGTAAGAGAATGACCTCGTCCTAAAAATGTTCAAGAAATGCGAAGTTTTCTAGGACTCTGTACTTATTATCGACGTTTCGTACCTGGATTTGCCAACATTGCCCGAAGCTTACATAACCTGACAAGAAAAAATTGTATATTTACATGGAATAAGGAGGAAGAGAATGCTTTCCAGTATTTGAAAGAGTTACTCTACACAGTTCCAATGTTGGCATACCCAGTTCCTGGCGAAAAATTTGTCTTGGATGCAGATGCTATCGCACATGGAATAGGAGGTGTGCTCTCACAGGCAGTCAGTAGCCAGGAAAAAGTAATTGGGTATCTCAGCAGGGTTCACGGAAAACCTGAAAGGAACTATTGCGTAACCATACGAGAACTATTGGAAGTGGTGGAATGTGTCAAACACTTCCACAAATATCTTTATGGACAGCATTTTCTCTTAAGGACAGATGAAGCACTCATATGGTTGCTACAATTAAAAAATCTCGAGGGGCAGATTGCGCGCTGGATAGAAATACTTCAAGACTATGACTTTGAAATGCAACATCGGAAGGGAAGGCTGCATGGAAACGCTAATGCACTATCTCGGTGCCCTTGTGCATGCGAGTGCAAACATTATTGTAAGATTTCTGCCTTGTGCTTAACGTGCACGCCTGCCATGATGGCTTAAGTGCACGGCGGGCCGTCCCGCACGGGGTTGCGAGTACGAACTCTGTGAACGTACTTTTTATGATTATATGGCGGCAACCGCACCCATTTCGCTTACGGTAGCCAACCGTAGCTTTGTCATGTACCTGTGGAAGCCTCTGTGTGGCAGGATATTCCTCGCAGGTTACTATTTCGGCACTATCTAAGGCCTTGTGCCGGTGGGGACCCTCACCGGCACTTGAGTTGACGGAGGCGGCCTCCTCGCGCAACTCTCGCGGAGACTCAAGGTCTCTACCCGCGTTTCTTTGGGTGGTAACCACAGCCACCACGAAGCTCCCACTAGGGGGCCTACCCACGATGCACTATCTGCGTGGGCTTTATATTAGCGGGGTTGGAAAGACCCCTATACATCGTGCATCACCCGTGGTACCGCTTTTAAGCCTTCGGTGAGGCCTCGGAACCAGGGTGCAGCTTTAGCTCTTGGCTAGTGAACCAGCTTGCACTCTGGTCACTGCCATTTTGTCGCCCACACCACGACGGGACTGGCACCCGAACATTATTGTAAGGTCGAAAGATGTGTAGGAAGAGTTGATGTGCGACTAACAAACTTGCAACCTGAAGAAGAATGGAAACCTAGTGCCATAAGAGATTGCCAACTCAGAGATAAAGAGTTAGCAAGGGTGATGGATGGTATCAAAATGAACCAGAGACCAACAAAAGAAGAAATGGCTTCAAGAAAACCATTAAAGAAGGCATACTGGATGCAATGGGACAGCTTAAAACTAATAAATGGAGTACTACATCGTACGTGGGAAAGCAAGGATGGTAAACATATACGCAATTTGATTGTCGTGCCGAGGTCAAGAATAGCAGACATATTGACGGAATTCAACAACAAACCAAGTGGAGGGCATCTCAGTATTACAAAGGCACTAGAAGAGATCAAACGCATCGCACTGGATATAGCGGGAACATTTCCGACATGTGACTCTGGAAATAAATATGTGTTAGTCATAATGGATTACTTCAGCAAGGGGCCTGAAGTGTACCCCCTACAAAACCAAGAGGTAAAAACAGTGGTGTAAGCCTTTGTCCATAATTGGGTTACAAGATTTGGTGTACCAATTGGATTGCAATCCGATCAGGGAAGGAACTTTGAGTGTGTCATATTTCAGGAAATGCGCTCATTGCTGGGAATCAAGAAAACTCGAACGACTGCATTACACCCACAATCAGATGGAATGGTAGAAAGATTCAATCGTACCCGAGAAGAATATTTGCGCAAGGTAGTGGGAAAATCTCAACGTAATTATGATAAACACATTGAAATGTTTTTAATGGCTTATAGATCGGCAGCCCACGAAACTACAGCATACTCTCACGTGAGAGTTATTTTCGGAGCAGATTTGAGATAACCATCAGACCTCAAATTTGGCAGATGCAGTAAGCTTACTGATAAAGAAGGTTACTATTGGGAAATGTTTCATTCTGATATGAATGAAATACACGAACAAGTAAGAGAGCATATGAAATTAATGAGCAATAAAATGAAGGATCGTAACGACCGAGCCATGAGCTCGAAAGGATTACAAAAAGGCGATTTGGTACTGCTGTATAACCCACAGCAAAAAAAAGGTATATCCCCAATGCTGCAGACATCATGGGAAGGACCTTATAAAGTTATAAATCGGTTGAACGATGTCGTATATCGCATACAAAGTGACGTGTGTCGCCTGAAAACGCAATTACGACACTGTCATAGGGATCTAATAAAAATGAATTAGGAACATGCCAGCTGATTCTAGAACCTTCAATGCTATTGGATCTGAGATATAAATACGGCGGTAGCTGCGACAGCTGTCAATTCGCGTCTGGCAATTTAAGTGAACACATCGTGAGATTACAAAGCGAAGTACATTATTTAAGTGGTGTGAAATAGAAACTACTACATTTTGAAATAAAAGTGACAAATAACCTTAGACCAAGAGTAGCAGCAAATTTAATTGTTTTATTAAATTATTCACAATTCAGTGATGGAACCTGAGATATTCACAAGGGAAATTTCGAATGTAACAATATAGATAAATTTTATTGAATATCAGCATACATATTCTATTGTTTAGAACAATAAAAGTCGTCAAAAAATACAGCGATTAGGTCTAGAGGTGAATTTTTTCCCTTATTGGTATCTATTCTTTTAGTACGGAAAAATAATTTCAGTCCATTATTTCTAAGCATATTTCTACAAAAATTGTAATAACTCTTTAATGGTAATAATATTCACAAAGAAGTATATGGTATTAATGGTAGACAATGGAAATGCCTTTGAAATGGTACATCTACAGGCATTTCTCGATTGGTTACAAAAATATAACATGGTGTTTATTGAATGTTTAAAGAAAAAGGTCCTTGAAGTTGAAAATCCTTTGAGTTGTATCTCGTAAACTGAACACAGGAACTGTATAGCACAGCACCCAAATGGTAGCTAATAATGATATCTCATTTGTGTAATTAAACTTTTTTTCGAACTTCTTTTTTCAAGAAAATTAAACGCATCCCTTTTTAGTACTTTTTCCCTTATTAATTAATTTTTTTCCTTCTAAAATGTATAATTAACCCTCAGAAGAGTTTCAATATTTAGAAATAAAGGCTTCCTAGCTTTATGCGTATATCTTTTTATTAATATCAATGCAGTGACTGCGGATAAAACCCATTTTAAAGCTGAAAACTAATCATGTATAAGTCCTTCTTTGTAGAACACAACACTTACCTATCATGCTTTCACACGGTAACACTACACCGTACACGGTAGCACTTAATAGCTATGTAAATGTCGAGTGGTTTACACTGTGGAATGAATATGTATGCTGATATTCAGTAAAATTTATCTATATATTCTTTAATGACTATCGATCGTATAGTTAAAAAGTATGTATGATATTTGTTTGCAATGATTTTTCGATAAGGCAATAAACTTGAGTCAGCATATATCTGTCGATAATAAATCTTGTTTTCATGAAAGTATCCATATGTGACAAAGTATACATGCCCTTAGCACGTAAGATGCTGAGGAAAATATAATATTGTTTGCACAAAAAATTTTCGTATATACCGGCCTTCGGCCGCTGCAAGAATTAATACATAAAATGCTAAGGCAAATACATTGTTTGCATAAAAGGTGTTTATATATAGCGGTCTTCGGCCACGGTAAAGATCACAACCCCCAGCACTTAAATTCTAAGGCAAATATATATAACATTTTTGCATAAAAAGTGTAAAAATACATTACGGTTATTTATAATGATGTATATTTTATAATATTTTTGGTATGGTTTCTGGTTTATAGGCAATTTTTCTTTAGAATTGGAACGGTCATAATTCTGAAACTAAACGTATGCGACCATTTTTGTTTTTTAATTTTTAGGGATAATTCCACCACAAAAAATTAATAGCCGTATAAAAATTATTGGAGGTTTTGTACGGAAGTAAACAAGCTTATTTTCATGAAAATTAGTGTACCAGATTAAAGCACCAGACCACGTGTTTTGAATGCAAACAACCCTGAAAAGTTATGTTAATGAGAAGGAAGTATGTGTTACCTTGATTGTCGAGAGGACGACGATTGAGCGTCTATGACCGAAGGCGAGTTTGATTTTTAATTTCACGAAATTCACGAAAGTCTCGATAAAATTGGAATTTTACTATAATTCTTTAAATTTTTTATTGCTCAAACACCAATTTGTGAAAATATCAATTTCTGAATCGTTTTTGATACGGAAAATTTTTACTTGCTACACAAAAAGTTGATACAAACTTCAAAATGGAGGACGTAGCAATGGCGAACATGGCGGTACCGCCTGATAAATGCGGACTTCAAAACGCAGAAAATTTCAATGTACCATCGCCGGGAACATTATCAGCAGCAGATCAACTCATAAAATTAAAAAACCAGGATGGATTTTTCCGATGCAGACTTAACAAAAACTAAAAGCAAGAGACCCAAACGCTCCGCAGATGGTAACAATAAGGTTAGTAACATCAACACTACCTGGTCAACTAGCACTACATGCAACAGATTCGCCTTACTGAGCGATCTAATGGACAATTGTAGCCCACCGATCCCCAATGGACAGAATGCCCACATTCCCAAGAATCCATCGAAGACAACCGCTCCAGAAATCAGGAAAGACAAGGTTCCTTCCAACCTCAAAATTAAATTTTGCCCACCCATAATTATAAGAAATATAAATGTTTCTACATTAGTCAAAGAGCTCAACTCACTTAATCCCAAAATTAATTTCAAAATTTCTAATAAGGGCAAATTTAAAACCAAATTATTTCTCGAAGACCCAGATGCTCATCAAGAGCTGATGGCTCATCTGAGAGCTCAAAACATTGATTCCTTTTCCTTCACCCCCCTTAAACAAACCAATCTCATTATTAGAGAGCTTTACCACCAAGCTGATCTAGTCGAAATTAAAGACTATCTTGACCTGCTAGCTCCTGGTACTGTGAGCAAAGTATCCAAATTCTCCACCCCCTTTTCCACTGCGAATAAGTATGATACGGGCCTTTTCTTGGTCACTCTGAACCCGGGGAAAAAAGCGGAAGAAATCTCTTTCATTCGTACACTAATGTATCAAACAATCACCTGGGAAGCGCCCAAAAATAATTCCAAAATCATTCAGTGTAAAAGATGTCAAAGTTGGGGTCACTCAGCGAGAAACTGTAACAGGCCATACAAATGCGTCAAATGCGACAAACCTCATCTTCCAGGTGATTGTTTTATTCAGAAAAATGATACCTCTTCCCCATTCTGCATTAATTGTAGTAAGGTAGGCCACCCTGCCAATTTCAGGGGTTGCCCTACCTACAAAGAACACGTCGTAAGAATTAAAAAGCAGCGAGTCCTACAAAAAGAAGGAAATTCAGCCGTATTTAACTCGGTTAAATCTGCTGTTAATCAAGCAAGTCATACTTCCCCCACGAAATCGTTTGCCAGCCTCTTTCACTCAGCTAAACCAAGCCTTACGTTGCACCCCGCTTCGCAACTAACTCCGATTTAATCGCAGAATTCCTCAATTTGGCAAAATACTTCGAAGAACAAGCTTCTCTAGAAGACAGAATTTATAACTTTCTAGCAACTTATAGAACATTGTCAAAGGACTTGGCTAAAGAGAGATTTCCTCTCACTATACAATGAAATTAAAGCCTGCAATGGCCTATAATGAAATTTCATTCCTATCCTTTAACGTAAGATCTTTAATTGATTTTAGCAGGAGATTAGAACTCAATAAAATCCTCTCTGTTAACAACATTCACATCGCATTCATCCAAGAATCACATCTGAATGATTCTTCCAATTGTACATTTGAAAACTTTAAATTCATCAAAGATAACTGAACACTCGGTACGGGTATAGTCATAAAAAAAGAAATATCCTTCGACCTCATAGAAATTCCCAACATTCAATTTCCTCATATTTTTATTTCAATAAAATTCCTCTTCCGTAACGCTTTGAAGAGATTTTTAGTTGGAAGTATATACTTCCCCTGCAACTCGACGGGCACCATCATTAGTGATGGTCTCTATTCAATTCAACACATAGGTAAAGATTTTGATGGCATAATAATTGGAGGCGATCTTAATGCGAAACATACTTCTTGGGGAGATCGTACATGGAACAGTAATGGTAGTCAGCTTCATAAATGGCTCCTACTCAATTCCTCATTTAGCAGAATATGCGATACAAATCCTTCCTTCCCAAATGGTTCTTCCTTCCTTGACCACTTCATCATTTCCTCAGACATTATCGATCCATTAAACCTCAACTACTCAATTTCCTCTCTCAGCTCCTTTTCTGATCACTTTGCCCTGAAATTAACTATCCGAATAGACGATCTCTCATTCCTTTCCTCGACTCCTCGCAAATTTCCTTCTTTTGCCAATACTAACTGGTCACATTTCCAAGCTGATATAGATTCCTCCTTAGAGAATACTATGCCTTCAAGTTTCTGCAATATGAGCAACCACGACATTGAGGCCCACATCCGCAACTTTAACTTTGTAATCCAAGAAGCCATTTCAACACACTCAGACCCTCCGTCTCGTAATAATAAATTCAACATACCTCCCGATATCAAAAAACTCTTTAAAATTAAACATTCCTGGCAAAAACGTCTCAAGACTCTGTTTCATAGAAATTTTAATAGATGTTCTCCTGAATATCAATTTTTATCAAAGCAAATTCAATTACCAAAAACCATAATCGCAGAAAAAATTAAGATTCATCAGTCAACAATCATCGATCAAAAACTTAGATCAATAGTGCCAGGTCCATTGGCATACAAAGAAATTTATAAATTTGTTCGAAAAAAATCCAACACAGGTTGCAGCAAGCTCACAGTTGATGATATAACTCTATCAAACCCTAACGACATTGCAACTGCATTTATGCACCATCTTACTCAAATATATAGCGCAAAACCTTTGGCCCCAGCCCTTCAAACAAATATCAATCACACTCTAATGAACACCTTAGAATCGCTACCTCACCATATCTACAATTTTTCCTCGAACTTCTCCTCCCTCAACAACCCAGACAATACCCACTTTATTGTTCCAAATGATGTAATCGCTATTATCAAAAAAATAAACTCCAAAAAATCTTCAAGCACGGACCAAATCTCCAACTATATTATAAAAAAACTCCCACATAAAGCGATACTCTTCTTAACCATAATTTTCAATAACTGCCTCAACAATGGGTACTTCCCTCTCAATAGGAAAACAGCAAAAATTTTCCCAATTCAAAAAAAAAACCCAATCTTACTGACATTGACAATTTCAGGCCCATTTCTATGCTTTCCAATCTAAGTAAACTACTGGAAAAAATCATCGCTTCCAAACTAGATGCCTGCATAACTTTTGACTACATCCCTTGTTACCAATTTGGCTTCCAAAAAGGTCATGCCACAACAGATGCTCTTTTAAGATTTCACAACGATATCAGCCTTAACTTAAGAAAGAGATTTTGCACTGTAGCAATCTCACTAGACATAGAAAAAGCTTTTGACCGTGCTAATCATTCAGGTTTGTTATACAAACTAACAAACATAGGCTGCGACCATTTTATACTCAAAATATTAAATAGCTTCTTCACAGATCGCCAATTTTTCGTAGAAATCAATGGCACCCCGTCAACTCACGGCTCTGTCACTAGCGGTGTCCCACAAGGCTCTATCCTTGCCCCACTACTATATAATATATACATCCACGATATTCCGTACACAACTCCTGATTCCTCAATTATCCTCTACGCAGATGACTCCTTGATCTATGCTCATGACGCCTCCCCCGGAACAGCAGCAGCAAAAGCCACACATCACTTATCGTTGATCAGTGATTTTTATAACAAATGGGGAATTAAAATCAATTCATCTAAATCCGCTGCTATTTGCTTCAGAAACGCTGCAGGCAAATGCGCCAGTTACATTGTACCAGAAAGTAAATCCCTCACAATACATATGAATGGCTCTGAAATTACCTTTAAGAACTCAATTAAATACCTAGGGATCACATTTTCCTCTCTATTAAAGTTTAATCTACATGCTCGCACGTCATTAAACAAAGCTAACAAAATTAAACACATGTTTTCCAGCCTACTCGCTAGTAAACACCTAGACCAGAGAACGAAACTTCTTCTATACAAAGTTAGCATCCGTCCTATTCTAACATACGCCTTCCCTATCTGGTTTTCGATCTCTCCCTCTGTTGCGAAAGAGCTCGAAATTTTTGAAAGACACATAATAAGATACTGCATTAACAAGAATTATGTGAGTTCCTCCAGGAGGTTAGCTAATAATCTTATATACAGCCATGCTCTCACGACACCCTTATGTATGTACCTCCTTTCATTACTTGAAAAGTACATTAATAGGCTACAAAACCACATTAACCCTCTCATAACAGATGTTTTGAGCTCTCAAAGGGACGAAAATTGGAATAATAACTACTATCTTTCACCAATTGGTATATTAAACGAAAACATAAATACCAAATTTAACCCAAACTTAGAAATAATACCGCAATTTTACCAAAAAAAGTCGCCTAGTACTCATAGAGGTTAATGTGAAACATTTTGTGCCTTATTGTGTGAAGTTTTTCCAACATGTTAAATTGGAATAGATAGTTTTAAGCTTTCTTTTAATTTTGTATATAGTAGTTAACTTCGTAGTTTAAGTAGTTTTTAAGTAACTAAGTGTAATACCACTAAAGTTAAAGCAGCACGCCGGGAGCAAACGTGCCTTTTCATTCAAACGTTTTAGGAACATACCCTTTACTCTATTACATCAAAATAGCATGAAGCGCTATCTCCTGTGTTCTCATATTAGAATAATACTGTATAGTTCTAAGGTCTTTTATCTCTGTTAAGAAAAAAAATGTAAACTGAAATTTTGTACTTGAAGTCTCTAATAAACTGAACTGAACTGAACTGAAGGAAGTATGTTTGAATGCAACCATGGTTGTTTAAATGACGATTTTAAAAATGGGAAATAATGTGAGGCATTAAAGTGCAAAATAAGGCGTTATTAAATAAACGGAGGACTTTTCAGAACGAATTTTCTCTTAAATTAATGCGGCAATTTTGGTGAAGAAGGTACTGTTTTGTAATATGAACAGAATTAAGTATGATATCTATACATTATTTGGATAAAATTAATTAATGAATAGAAAAAAAGTACTAAAAATAAAATGAGTTTTCGGGAAATGCTTGTTTTTGGATAAAACTGAAAGGCGAAGAATAAAAAGGCATTCAAAATGTATATAAAGATTTATATTTTGTTGTGTGGTTTATGAGGTATTGACAATTATTTTGAAAATTAAAACGGTCATGTCTTAAACTAAATGTAAGCGTGGTACATTTTTTTATTTATTTAGTTTTTTTTTGTTATTTTAACCCACAAAGTCGTATAAAAGTTATTGGAGGGTGCGCGGAGGTAAATTTAAGCCAAAAATTGTAATAACTCTTTAATTGCAATGATATCCACAAAGAGGTATATGATATTAATGGTAGATAGTGAAAATATCTTTGAAATGATACATCATGGAGAGTGTGCGGAGGTAAATTTAAATCTACAGTCATGATTAAAAGCAAAATTGTGAACTTTCACCAAAGCATTTTTTTTAGTTTTCACGTTTCTAACGATGAAAAATAAGATTTCATTAAAAAGGGCTTGGAACCCTATGCTGATATTGTTCCTTAGGTTTCATAGAAATCCACAAATTCCGCATATATTAAAATTTATTTTGATCATCGTATTTCAACTAAACAACTTTTGTGTAGGGCCGGAGTAATATCACAAATTGTTATTTGTTATTCGTACACAACGCACTTGTGACATTCCGGAAAATCTGTTGTACCACAGCCACTATATATGAAAGTATACTTTATTAGTAAAATTACCAAATTATTAATGCTAATGAAATGTAATTCTATACAACAAAACAAACTTCAAACAAATTTTAAGATAATTTATGTTATTTGATTAATTACGAAGATCGTTACTTACAACAAGACAATACAAGCATTGCACAAAAAGTTTCCGCAATTAGCACAAGAGAAACCACAATATTCGCACATGGGCACATTGCAATTGACGCACACGCTGTCAATGTATGAGTCCCGTTCACAGCATTTAGACAGTTTTCGTTTCGATAGATCACTCAGCTATTTACAATTAAGTAGACAGAAAATAAATTATTTATACAAAATTTAGGTTTATCTTACCAAAATCTTATCAAATTTTTTTCATTGGTGTTTTTTCTTATACTGATTCCAACAACAGCAACATTTTTGTCTATCCCCTTTGGGGGCGTGACCAGAGCCCTTCAAAGTTTGAAATATAACTCAATGTCAATATCTCCTAAACTTAGCCAGATACTCAGACTAAGTTGGTACCGTTGGAAATCTAAGGATATGGTTAATTATTTATGTTATATAACATTTTATCTAAGTTCTCATTGTTTGGAAATAAAAGTGATTTTAATTTTTACTACCTTTTTTATCGCATTCAAAAATTTTTTCCCCAAAAAAATGCTTAATTCACCCATACAGCAATATAAAAAAATAAGAAAGAGAATATTAACAGCAATCTTAGAAAATTTATTTCATCCAAATCAGTGCTGGATTTTTGGAGTAAACTTCTTTTCAAGCTGTGTACTACACTACTACACTACACTTTTTCAAACCTGTGCCTGTTCTCTACCTGTAAACTATTCATTTCAATGGAAAAATTAAAAAAATCGCGTGATTTTTGTTAAAAATTTTTCTATTCAAATGAGTAGTTTACAGATAGAGAACAGGTACAGGTTTGAAAAAGTGATGTCTTCACACCTCTATAAAAGTTTTCTCCAAAAATCCAGCACCGATTTGGATGAATTAAGTTTTCTAAGATTGCTATTAATATTCTCTTTCTTATTTTTTATATTGCTGTATGGGTGAATTACGCATTTTTTGTGGACATTTTTGAATGCGAAAAAAAGTAGTAAAACTTAAAATCATTTTTATTTCCAAAACTGTGAGGATCTAGATAAAATGTTGGATTACATAAATAATTAAGCATATCATTAGCTTTTCAACGGTAACAATTTAGTCTGAATAACTAGCTCAATTTAGGAGATATCGACAGATAAATTCAAATTTTGAAGATCTCTAGCCACACCTACAAAGGGGATAGACAAAAAATGATGTTGGAAAAGCGTAAAAAACAACAACACGAAAACAAAAAATCTGAGCCAACTGCTTGATGCTGATATTCCAAAATTCACCTACTTTACCATGTTGTAGTAAATTAATCTTCCCATTTCCATTTAGGACCAATAACTTGGTCAAATCCTTTTCTCTGACTTTCGGAATAGCACAGCCTTTAGCTCCTTTAAATAACATGCCAACAGTTTTATCTAAATTTATATGAATGTAATATGACAAAGTAACTGAAAGTAATATAGATCCGGCTTAAGTCAAGGTGTTAACTGCAGCTCCAAATTTTCCCAATTTCTTGTCATCGTTTTTCCTAGTGTTGCCGACCCCAGAAAACATATAAACTTGCTTCGCTGACGTTTCGTTTCGGAGCAATGGCTCATTAAAAATCAAAAAAAGTTTTGCTATATCTCGGAAACTATGAATGAGAGACAAATAAGGAATGCTCCAATATATAGCTGCAATAGTATTCTACGTTCTGAGGGTTGAAACAATTGCCGCGGCCGAAGGCCGCCATATATAAACATATTTTACGTAAACAATGTTATAGCTGCAATAGTATTCTACGTTCTGAGGGTTGAAACAATTGCCGCGGCCGAAGGCCGCCATATATAAACATATTTTACGTAAACAATGTTATAGCTGCGATAGTATTCTACGTTCTGAGGGTTGAAACAATTGCCGCGGCCGAAGGCCGCCATATATAAACATATTTTACGTAAACAATGTTATAGCTGCAATAGTATTCTACGTTCTGAGGGTTGAAACAATTGCCGCGGCCGAAGGCCGCCATATATAAACATATTTTACGTAAACAATGTTATAGCTGCAATAGTATTCTACGTTCTGAGGGTTGAAACAATTGCCGCGGCCGAAGGCCGCCATATATAAACATATTTTACGTAAACAATGTTATAGCTGCGATAGTATTCTACGTTCTGAGGGTTGAAACAATTGCCGCGGCCGAAGGCCGCCATATGTAAACATATTTTACGTAAACAATATTATAACTACGATAGTTTTCTATGTATTGAGCTACCGTTTCTTACAATATCTGTATCTCTATGGATTCGTTTTATTTTACAATGCAAAAAATGAATGAAAAAATTTTGAATGAGAAAAAGGTACTTAAAATGCAAATATCAAATTTTCTTGAAAAGTATAAAGTTTTCGAAAAAATATGTAATTAACAAAATAAAAGATATTGACAAGATCTATGTGATAACACCTTCACCACATGATTCCATAGTACAGTTAATGAGATATTGCTAATAGATTTTTCAAACTTTAATGGGCTATATCTCCTAAACTGTGTGCGAGCGAAGCCCAATTTAGGTGTTTTTGTGGTCTACAACAACAACAACAACACAAAAAAAAACAACAAAAAATATAGGAGCTGCAGTAGGGTCATTGACCTGTTCCATAGATCCTACCATAAATTATTTTCATTTTATCTGCATTTCGTGAATCCACCAGTTTTTCATTGACATGCATTTTACTCTGTAAGAAAATGGGTGGATCCGGCGATCTACTGCGTTTGCGACTCATTTCCAAAAATTAATTTTTCTCCAATTCCGCCCAAATACAAAATAACTATGTATTTATGAATTCCCAATCGTTACTTCCAGGAATGCTCAGTAAGATATTTGTAATTGAAGCTATTTTCGGTTTCGGACAGACAACGAGACAGGAAACCCTTTTCCCAAAAAATCTGTCAAAGAAGCGAAAAAATTTACGACCGAAACTCACGTACAGGGTTATGGATACTATTACATAGTTCCCCATAGTAATGACATTCACCACGTATGACATTTCATGAAAATATTATGAAAACAATTCATTTGGGATTCGCAGTTGTGATTTCGTACAGTGCGGACGTGTTTTTGCAGCTATACATAGGCTTTGTGTTCATTAATTCGGTTCAAGTTCATTCCAGTTTGTAATCAACAACAAGTTACAAACCTTCACTAAACAAGGATTAAAAAAAACTTTTATTGTATTATCGGAAAACTCATACAATCTACTTAGCGGGAATATCCAGCAAATAGAAGCGCCTCGTTGGCAATGGAGACGGACGCAGTTCCTTGCGGCTCACTCCCAAACCATCAGGCCGGTTTGACAACAACAATAAATAATAAAGGTATGTCATCAATCTCATTAATGGACCTCGGGAACATACCCTCGCCACAAACCATGCAGGTAGCAGAAGATCTTTTAAACCTACAATCGGTAAACAATATGGTGGCAGTAGAAACAGACAGGGATGGCTTCCAGCTGATTCAACAGAAGCGGCGGAAAAGGACAATCACTGGCACACAGTTACGTGACACCACAAAAATAATAACAAGTTTAGATTTAAATGTAAATAACCTTAGCGTAGAATCAGACCCAAATAGAGTAAATAGATTCTCCCTACTAGCGGGAAATAACACCAAAAATTCCCCTAACACTTTACCTCAAAAAAATTCAGGAAACTGTCATGAGACAGCCATCCTTAATATTACGAGGCTTGTATTTTAAAACTAAAGTAGAAGACATAAAAGCAGACTTGGAAGCCCAGGTTCCAGGAATGGTTGACACGGTTAAAAAATTTACTACTCCATTTTCCTTCAAAAACAATCTTGACACAGGCCTTTTCCTGGTAACCCTTGCACCAGGGACAAGATCCGCCGACATCACCAAGGTAAAATACCTTTTAAACCAAACCATGACTTGGGAGCCTCCTAAAGCACATAAGAATATTTTGCAATGTAAGCGCTGTCAATTCTGGGGACATTCAGCCAAAAATTGTAATAAAAAGTATACTTGTGTCAAATGTGATCAATGTCACGAACCAGGCAACTGTGCCATAGTAAGTCCACAAGACGAACCGTACTGTATAAATTGCAATAGCAGAGGCCACCCTGCCAACTATAGAGGCTGTCCTGCTTACAGACTGTATGTGCAAAATCGACAAAAATTGCTGAACGCAAATAAAGGAAATTAGAAGCAGAGAAAAGAATAATCTCTACTAGTTTAGGAACCTCTGTAGTATCCCCCCACAAATCGTTTGCTAGCCTCTTCAAAAGTAACTCACAAAAGTCTAATAAAAATGAAAATCAAAAGTCAATTCCGCCCCTAATAGATCAATTTTTAAATCTTGCAAAATATTTCGAAGAACCAGATTACACCCCTCTAGAGTCCAAAATTGCAGATTTCCTCAGAAACTATAAAACTCTACCAAAAAACGTAGCCAAGGACAAATACAAGTCGCTTTTGAAAGAAGTACTGGTTAATTATGGGCCGTAAATCAATCTCTCTTACCACATTTAACGTCGGCTCCCTTATTGATGGGAGGAGAAAACTGGAGCTCCAAGACCTGCTGTCACAATACAATATCGACATAGCACTTCTGCAAGAAACTCACATAAAGAATACCACCTGTTGAGTAACCCACCCGAACGATAGCGGTGAAAAAGAAAAATGTCAAGCCAAACCAGTATAGAAAAAGCCAGCCAAGCGATAAGTTTAATTTTGCTATAAAAAGAGCTCGCCAAGGAACAAAAAAAAAAAAGATTCAACCACATTAATCCGTTTTGTTTTTTGCCTTTAAATTTTCCGACATAACGATTGTTAAATCTTAAGCGTTCCTTATTAAAATAAAGACACACGAAAGACAATAAATCTGAGAAAAGGTTTTTTTGCTAATAATAACAATTTGAATCTTTTTGGTCTTTTTAATTGGCCAATATATCTAAATCTACGCCAAATTCTACACCTGCCGCCATTGTTCATGGTGAGTGAGCTTAGAAGAAGAAGCAAGCGCCAAAATAAAGGAGTCCCGCCGATAAGACTAAGGGACTTCGAAACCATGCCAATAATACGTTCGCCAACCCAATCGACTACTCAATCATTAGAAGAAAACTCGGCCGATGCCTCTGATGCGGCTTCGCTGGAGAGCCCCGAGAAAGATGACTACGCACGGTCGTTTAATCGTAAGCTGGAGGAGCTACGGAACGAGTTTTCCAGACAAATGCATGCTATTGCTGTCTGGTGTTTTACTTGGACACCTGCCATGATAGGCTTAAGTCCAAGGCGGGCCATCCCGCACGGGGTTGCGAGTACGAACTCTGTGAACGTACCTTTTTTTGCATATAGCGACAACCGACGCCCATTTCGCTTACGGTAGCCAACCGTAGCTTTATCATGTACCTGTGGAAGCCTGTGTGTGGGCAGGACATTCCTCGCAGGTAACTATTTCGGCACTATCTAAAGCCTTGTGCCGGTGGGGACCTCACCGGCACTTGAGTTGACGGAGGCGGCCTCCTCGCGCAACTCTCGCGGAGACTCAAGGTCTCTACCCGCGTTTCTTTGGGTGGTAACCACAGCCACCACGAAGCTCATACTAGGGGGCCTACCCACGATGCACTATATGCGTGGGCTTTATATTAGCGGGGTTGGAAAGACCCCTATACAACGTGCATCACCCGTGGTACCGCTTTTAAGCCTTCGGTGAGGCCTCGGAACCAGGGTGCATAGTTCATGGCTAGTGAACCAGCTTGCACTCTGGTCACTGCCATTTTGTTGCCCACACCGCAACGGGACTGGCACCCAAAAATGCATGCTATGCAGGAGGTCATGGTTCAAAGTAGTGAACGCCTTCAAAAGGCGGTAAGTGGTCTTGAAGACGAAATTAAAAATAAAATGGCGTCGCCGCAAATTAGGCATGATACTGCTCATGTTTTTTCTACAATGCAGGCAGAAACGCCGCCGTCTCCGCCGATTGCGCATGATTCTCTGCCGCTGCAGCCAACAACGTCGGCGCGCCAGCCGCCGGTACAGCCAACTTTAACTTCTCAATCAAGTCATATATTTTCGTCGCTACATCCGCTGCCACCAGCATCACAGCCAAATATACAAACCCAGCCGCCGGTACAGCCAACTCTAACGTCCCAACCAAGTTCTTACATTTTTTCGCCGCTACACCCGATGCCACCAGCAGCACAGTCACATTTTCTTGATCAGTCATCCTTACCCCAGACGCCAAGGGCAACTCAGCCGGCCCCCTCGAGTCATCCGCCGTTGTCATCAATACCAACGCCTCAAGCGCCTATGCCGTTTTTTCCGGCACTGCACTCAACGTCGGCGACACAACAACAATCTTCGTCTCCATATCAGTATAGCCAAACAAGTTGCAGTACAAAAATTCATTCCTTGCCTACCTTTTCAGGACAACCGGAAGAATGGTTGACATTTATTGAATCGTTTGAAACAACTTCCAGGGAATTTGGATATAACCAACTTCACAATATTATGCGCCTAAGGGACTCTCTTAAGGGCCGGGCTCGAGCATTAGTTGAATCATTATTAACGAGCTCCGAAAACGTCGCCGCAATCATCGAAATGTTAAGGGACACATATGGTCGCCCTGAACAATTGATTAAAAGTCAAGTGCTGAAGGCTAAAGCGATTTCGCCCGTCATTGAGGGAAAGCTGGAGACATTAATCAATTTCGCGAATCAAATCATTAATATGACTACTTTCATGCGAACGGTAAGGGCGCAACATCATTTGTATGATCCGACACTACTGAGTGAGTTGGTCGCAAAACTACCAGCGAGTAAGCAACTACAGTGGGCAGAACGGTGCATGCGACAGAATGGGTCGACATCGCTTATCGATTTCAGCAACTGGGTAACAGAACTCCGCCGTCTCGCCAACGTAGTGGTCGATACTCTACCGATAACTTCAACAGTAGATAATTCAAAAACGAACGCCGCAGGAAACAGAAAATATGCCTGCGTAACAATAGCGCAGCAATGTCCGACTTGTAAAGGCAGTTGTAAAGATTTGGAAAGCTGTGCAGAATTTTTGAAGTCGAACATTGATGATCGATGGCAAGCAGTTAAAAAAGCGAAGATTTGTTTTTGCTGTTTGAAAAAAGGACATCAACTGTCAAAATGTTTTAAGCGGAAGAAATGCGGTGTCGACAAATGCGAAAAACACCACCATAGTCTCCTCCACAATCATGTTTCTGCGGGAAATTCAATAGCCTCATTAAATACGCCCGCGACATCACAACAACTTTACAATTGTCATGCGGAACGTAACAATGAATCAATACTTTTCCAGGTTGTACCGATAAAACTATATGGTCCCAATCAAGCTATGGACGTATATGCCTTTATTGACGACGGAGCCAACGTGTCCATTATAGACGAAGACATAGCTAACCAACTGGGCTTAGAGGGCATAAAGGACGTATTGGACCTACAGTGGTTAGACAATCGAAAGGCAAAAGAAGATTCACGACGTGTAAGTGAGTGGCATTACGAAAAACGCTTCGGTATACGAAATGTCCAACGTATATACATCGAGGAGATTAGCCTTGCCAGAGCAAAGTTTAAATATGAAAAAACTGGTCGAAAATGAAAGAAATAGTCATTTACTAGGTTTGCCATTGAAAAGTTATAATAGCATTCAGCCAAAAATAATAATTAGTTTGGCCCATGCGTTCCTGTCCGTACCAATTGACACTCCAGTAGTACCAAAATCTTCAGGTCCGATGGCCATAAATACAAGAATAGGATGGGTAGTCTATGGGCCTATCCACGATTCAATGGGACCGATAAACAAGCAAGTGCTACATATTCGAAACAATTCTCACGCTATGGAAGAAATAAAAAAATGATGGATGATTATTTCAATACGGAGACTTTCGGAATAAAGGTGGCGAAGCAACCTCTAAAATCGGAAGACGAAAAAACAGCCTTGGCAATAATGGAAACAACTACTAAGAAATTAGAAGAACGATTTGAATCAGGGCTATTGTGGAGACCAAATTATCCACCCTTCCCAGCCAGCTACAAAAATGCTCTTAATCGTCTGGAAGCAGTGGAGAAAAAAATGGCCGCCAACGAGGAATACAAGCTAGAATATAAAAGTAAAATAAAGGATTATATAAACAAAGGATACGCGAGAAAATTAAGTAGGGATGAGTCTTCAGTCACAAACGATCGAACATTCTATCTACCACATTTCGGAGTTAGGAATCCGCATAAACAAGTAATCAGACTGGTATTTGATGCTGCTTCCGAGGTCAGATTTCTGCCTTGAGTTTTACGAGGACACCTGCCGTGTTGGCCTAATTCCTCGGCGGGCCATCCCGCATAGGGTTGCAAGTGCGAACTTTGTGAACGCACCTTTTCACTATATGGCGACAACCAACGCCCAATGCCTCCGAGTTACCAAGTCGTGGCGTTTGTACCTTTGGAGGCCATATGCATGGTATGGACACTCCACTTAAGGTATCGTCGAGGCCGATCTAAAACCTCTTCCGGACTGTGGGGTCCGGCACCCGGTAATGATTTAGTGCATTACCACACCCGAGCTCATCCAAACTCGTACCCGCGTAATTTTGGGTACAACCACAGCCACCACGAAGCTCCCGAAGGGCCTACCCAATGACAAGCATGTGGGGCTTGGAATATATATATACCAGATGGTGTGACTATTAGCCTAAGCTATTAGCACACATACTGGTTGTTTAGTTCTGTAATCGCTTGTCTCCCGTGGTACCAATTTAGAGCCATATGGTAGGCTTCGGAACCCGGGAGTACCACAGTCGTGGTAAGTGACCGTCTCATACGCCTAGGTCACTGCCATTTTGGGCCCATGCACCCGGGACTGGCACCCGTGCTTCCGAGGTCAGATGCCACTCGGTGTTTAACGTGAGTGCCTGCCGTGTTGGCTTAAACTCACGGTGGGCCTACCCACACTCGGGATTACTAGGTAGACTTTGTGAATACCTTATATACTGGCAATCATCAGCCACGGCATCAACTTAGCCCTATTGCGCCATTTGTGTACCTATGGAAGCCTGGGACGTGCAGGACATTCCTCGCAGGTTGACGATCGAGGCCTATCTAAAACCTCTTTAATGCCGGTGTGCTACTCACCGGCATTCTGAGTTGTCGGAGGCTGCCTCCTCACGCAACTCCACGCGGAGACTCTATGGTCTCTCCCCGCGTAATTTTGGGTAGTACCACAGCCACCACGAAGCTCCCACAAGGGGGCCTACCCACTGGTGTGCTGTGTACGTGGGCATTTATATTAGCGGGGTCATTAAGACCCAAAATGAGCTGCACACCACCCGTGGCACCATTTTTACACCTTTGGTAAGGTGGCGGAACTAGCCTGCATAGTTCCTGGCAAGTGAACTACGTGCAAGCACGACTAGTCACTGCCATTTTGTCGCCTTTCATCCACGACGGGCCTGGCACCCAATGCTTCCGAGGTCAGATGCCGCTTGGTGCTTTACGTGAGTACCTGCCAAGTATGGCTTAATCTCACGGTGGGCCTACCCACACTCGGGATTACTAGGTAGACTTTGTGAATACCTTATATACTGGCAATCATCAGCCACGGCATCAACTTAGCCCTATTGCGCCATTTGTGTACCTATGGAAGCCTGGGACGTGCAGGACATTCCTCGCAGGTTGACGATCGAGGCCTATCTAAAACCTCTTTAATGCCGGTGTGCTACTCACCGGCATTCTGAGTTGACGGAGGCTGCCTCCTCACGCAACTCCACGTGGAGACTCTATGGTCTCTCCCCGCGTGATTTTGGGTAGTACCACAGCCACCACGAAGCTCTCGCAATGAGAAGCCTACCCACTGGTGTGCTGTGTACGTGGGAATTTATATTAGCGGGGTCATAATACCCAAAATGAGCCGCACACCACCCGTGGCACCATTTTTACATCTTTGGTAAGATGTCGGAACTAGTCTGCATAGTTCATGGCAAGTGAACTACGTGCAAGCACGACTAGTCACTGCCATTTTGTCGCCTTACATCCACGACGGGCCTGGCACCCAATGCTTCCGAGGTCAGATTTCTGCCATGTGTTTTACGTGGACGCCTGCCATGATTGGCTTAAGTCCACGGTGGGCCCACCCACATTCGGGGTTGCTAGGTAGACACTATGAATACCTTTATATCGGCAACCAACGACCACGGCTGCAACTTTGCCCTGTTGCACCATATATGTACCTATGGAAGCCTGAGGCGGAGCAGGACTTCCTCGCAGGTAAGCGATCGAGGCACCATCTAAAGCCTCTTCCGGTATGTGGCTACCGGCAGCCGAGTTGGGGGAGGTCTGCCTCCTCCACACGCAACTCTACGCGGAGACACTTTGGTCTCTACCCGCGTATCTTTGGGTGGCAACCACAGCCACCACGAAGCTCTCACAAGTGAGAAGCCTACCCACGATGCGCTATATTGGTGGGCTTTATATTAGCGGGGTAGGAAGGACCCCTATGCGATGCGCATCACCCGTGGCACCATTTTTTAGCCTTTGGTAAGGCCTCGGAACTAGTCTGCGTTAGTTCATTGGCAGTGAACTAGTGCAGGCGAGACTAGTCACTGCCATTTTGTGCCTCCACTGCAACGGGACTGGCACCCGAGCTTCCGAGGTCAATAATATTTCATTCAACAAAGCTCTATTACCAGGGCCCGACTTAAACCAACCTTTGCAAACCATATTATTCAAATTCCGAGAGGCGCCAATAGCGATTTGTGGAGACATCAAGGAGATGTTCCACAAAATTGCCATCATCAGCAATGACCAGTGGAGCCAAAGATTCCTCTGGAGAGAGGACCCGACCAGACCACCGGATATATATATAATGCAACGCTTAATTTTGGTGCCACCTGCTCACCGACCATAGCCCAGTATGTAAAAAAATGTCAACGCAAACCGTTTCCTCAAACAATACCCACGAGCAGTCGAAGGAATAATATACAAACATTATGTGGACGACTATGTAGATTGCTTTGAAGAAGAAGAGGAAGCTGCTAAAGTAGTCAGGGAAGTAATTGATATTCATAAATCAGGAGGTTTTCATATACGAAATTTCGTATCGAACTCGGAAAGGTTACTATTGGCAATCGGCGTAGCAAAGGATTCGGAGTAAGAAGTGGTGAAATTCGATGGGGCCATCGAGAAAATTCTTGGCCTGCATTGGGTGCCAAAAACAGACGAATTCGTGTACGTTTTAAGACTTCACAAAATCTCTCCTGAAATCCTGACTTTCGATAGAAAACCGACCAAACGAGAAATGCTCAGCCTAAATATGTCGGTATATGACCCTTTCGGATTCTTGGCTGATTTTATGATATCTGCCAAAATTCTTATGCAGTCAACATGGAGAACTGGGATCGACTGGAACGACGAATTGCCGGATAACATTTACAAGCGCTGGAAATTGTGGCTCGATGAACTACCGAAACTGGAGGACCTACGAGTACCACGCTACTACTTTAGAACGGGTGGTGCAGAACGAGAGAAATTAAGTCTTCATATATTCGTTGATGCGAGTGCCGAGGCGATGGCTGCGGTGGCTTATTGGCGCACGGAAACAATCGAAAAAATTACTGTGACGTTTGTTGCGGCTAAAGTAGTTGCGCACCCACACGATACCATTCAGTACCTAAGTTAGAGCTTCAAGCCGCCGTCCTGGGCGTTCGTCTTTGCGACACGATCTTAAAAAACCACACCCTTGAACCACACAGTAGAATTTTCTGGACCGACTCTCGAACTGTAATGAGATGGATTCAATCTGATCACCGCATATATAAGCCATACGTGGCAAATCGTGTGGCAGAAATTTTAGATAGCAGCCAAGAAAATGAATGGAAATGGTGCCCTGGGGAATTAAATCCAGCGGATGAAGCAACAAGATCGCGATTTCCGCATAGATATAATGTCGACGGAAGGTGGCTAAGAGGACCTATATTCCTGCGACAAAAAAGTGATGTATGGCCTAACGAAAACGCCGCGCAAAATCTTCGCGATGATTCCAGTTCTGAATTACGAAAAAAGCATTATCTGCTCTACTCTCGGCAGGATACACTGCTTTGCATTCCCGACTTTAACAGATTTTCCAATTTTTCCAGGCTAAAGCGTACTATGGCCTGGGTACTAAGATTTAAAGATGTCCTTCGGTTAAAATCAACAGGAAAGCCTACGATCTGCCAAGAATTGAGTGCCACGGAGGAGCAAGCAGCGGAAATTATTCTGTGCCGTTTTTTGCAGGAAGAGTTCTATTCTGAAGACATCTATAACTTAAAAAAGAATGGAAATGTTTCCAAGGATAGTCAGTTGAAAGAATTGAATCCATTTCTCGCTGGTGACGGTTTGCTGAGAGTGAAAGGACGTATAGAAAACGCCATCTGCTTGCCGACAGAAACCCGAAATCCGATAATTCTGCCAGCAAATCACCGCATAACGCGACTAATCGTTACCTCGTTCCATGAAAGGTTTGGTCATGGCAATGCTTCTACTGTCATCAATGAAATTCGCGTTCGTTTCTGGATACCAGCCTTACGCCGACTAGTAAAAAGCGTGCTAACCGAATGCATGTATTGTAAAGTGAGGAATGCGAAACCGAGACAGCCGCAAATGGGCGTGCTGCCGCCGGACAGAGTGACACCGTTCGTTCGTGCATTTTCCTACAGCGGCGTCGATTTGTTCGGCCCTTTAAATGTATCCGTTGGACACCAAAGGCAAAAAAGGTGGGTAGTTCTCTTCACCTGTCTCACAATAATAGCCATACACCTGGAAATCACCACCGATCTCTCAAGTGACGCCTTCATATTGTGCTTGAGAAACTTCATTAATTGCCGTGGTATCCCTGTTCAAATACGGAGCGACAATGGAACAAACTTCGTGGGGGTTGCAAAAGAACTTCGAGAAAATCAAGGTTTTTTGGATCATAATGCAATAACGAGTAATCTCACCCCACTAGGTATTAAATGGATCTTTAATACTCCACATGATCCAAGCGCAGGGGTAGCATGGGAAAGGTTGGTGAGATCAGTGAAAAAGACGCTGGAAACGATTCTCAGTGAGCACGCTCCACGAGTGGAAACCCTGTACAGTTTACTTATTGAGGTGGAAAATATAGTAAATTCCAGACCACTAACTCATCTGCCGATTACGCCGGATGAACCGGAACCGCTCACGCCGAACCACTTCATTTTAGGGTGTACAAATTCCACACAGACCCCAGCACCATTTAACCCAAAAGTAATGCATATGAGGAAACAATGGCGTATTTTGGAGAATTTGAAAAATGCCGCATGGAATAGGTGGGTTCGGGAATATCTGCCGGAATTAACACGCCGAGTTAAATGGTGTATGCCCTCTCGACCCCTGTAAGTCGGAAGCCTAATCCTCGTCGTTGACCCTCTGAGCCCCAGATCAAAGTGGAAACGCGGCAGAATCTTGCGACTTAATTGTGGACAGGATAATGTAGCTCGAGCGGCAGATGTTCGCACATCTACAGGCGATTTGAAGGGACCCATCTATCGACTAGCAGTGTTGGACGTGGAAGCTGGTAAAGGGAATGGTAAATCTCCGACCCGATCGATTTACGGGGAGGAGTGTTGAGTAACCCACCCGAACGATAGCGGTGAAAAAGAAAAATGTCAAGCCAAACCAGTATAGAAAAAGCCAGCCAAGCGATAAGTTTAATTTTGCTATAAAAAGAGCTCGCCAAGGAACCAAAAAAAAGATTCAACCACATTAATCCGTTTTGCTTTTTGCCTTTAAATTTTCCGACATAACGATTGTTAAATCTTAAGCGTTCATTATTAAAATAAAGACACACGAAAGACAATAAATCTGAGAAGAGAGTTTTTTCGCTAATAATAACACCACCAGTATTAACTTAGACAGCTACACAGTTTTAAATGATGGGTCCTCAATCGGAGTGGGGATCGCAATCGTTAAATATCTTAAATACAATCGCTATTCAATCCCAGACCTACAAATTCCAAATTATTTTATAACACTAAATCTATTAATAAATGGTCTCCCAAAGGAATTACTCGTAGGAAGTATTTACTTTCCATGTAATGCTCCAAACACACTCATTTCTCAGTCACTATCTATTATTTCTGAGCTTCCAAATCGCTTTGAGCGAATAATAATTGGCGGCGACCTTAACGCAAAAAATACCTCCTGGGGTGATAAAAAGACAACGCTAATGGAAAACTTCTAGCGAATTGGTTGCAACTGGTATTCCCAGACTTTTACAGGCTTAGCGATAATAATCCAACATACCCTAATGGACCTTCTTTTCTCGATCATTTCGTAGTTTCATCCAATCTTATCGATACGATAGATAGAAATTATTCCACTGCAACCCTACCCTCATTTTCAGACCATTATCCTTTAAAGCTCAGCATAGATTTCCCCAATTTCGATATTATCTCTACAAATCCTCAAGTACACACCTCGTGCAATAAAACGAACTGGAGCGCATTTAAGGAGCAACTAACCTCCAAAATAAGTGACATATCCCCGGTTAAATACAGAAACTTAACTGAAAATGAAATAGACCAAACTATAGACCGATTCACAGATATTTTAACACAGGTAACTAACGATCACTCATCCAAAGTCCCCTTAAACAAACAAAAAGCCCCTGTTCCTGACAATATTAAAAACCTCTTTCGGCTAAAGCACAGATGGCAAAAAGACCTCAAAAGTATTTTTCATAGAAACCTTAATAGAAAGTCCTCGCAGTATCAACTTCTCGCAACACAAATAAAATTACTGGACTCCATGATAAAATCACAATTAAAAATTCACACAATAAACTCATTTAATAATAAGCTGTCCTCCATAAAACCAGGTCCATTCGCTTTTAAGGAATTACACAGGTTCGTTAGCCCCAATAGCAATAAATTCTGTAAAAAACTCTATTGCGACGGCCAAGAGATCCTTGAGCCACAAAAAATGGCTGATATATTTAAAGATTACTACACAGATTTGTATAAAAGCAATATGCCAACTGCGGCTAACATGACAGAAGTTAACTCGACAATTGACAATTACTTTCAGACGCCTATTTATAATTTTAATAATAGTTTCAATGCACTGGACAACCATGATTTAATACATTTCACAAACGTCGCCGAATTAAAAACTATTATCGCGAACCTTAACTCAAAAAAATCCGCAGGCCCAGATCTCATATCCAACTTCATTATAAAAAAATTCCCAATCCAAGTTTTGTCCCTTCTTACTATACTCTTTAATAACTGTCTCAACATCTGATACTTCCCATCCTCCTGGAAAATTTCCAATATAATTCCTATCCAGAAACGACAAAACGTTCATTGCACAGCAAATTTCAGACCTATCTCTCTATTATCCAATATTGGAAAACTTCTCGAGAAAGTAATTAAAATAAAACTTAACGCATTTTTAGAAAAGGAATACATTCCAAATCAACAATTCGGATTCAAATCAGGACACTCAACTACACACGCACTACTAAAATTTCACGATGACGTGGCAATAAATTTAAGACGAAAACAATGCACGGTGGCAGTGTCATTGGATATAGAAAAAGCCTTCGATAGAGCTTCCCATAAAGGGCTAGTGTTTAAACTAATAAAGATTGGTTTCGACCCGTTTATAATTAAAATCCTTTCCAGTTTCCTCAATAATAGAAAATTCAAAGTTCGTATAAATAATGTATTTTCCTCTATAGGATCTGTTAATAGTGGTGTCCCGCAAGGCTCAATTCTTGCTCCGCATTTATACAATATCCTAATTCACGATTTCCCCACCAGTTCAATGGCTCAAATACTATTCTTTATGCTGACGACTCTCTAATTTACAGCCACTCTTCATCGCCTTCACTAGCTACAGAGAAATTCCAAAATCATCTTGGGGTTATTAGTAACTACTATTCCAATTGGGGTATTACGATTAATGCAACAAAATCTCACGCCATTTGCATTAGAAATTCTTCCGGTAAAACAGCCAAAAATGTGGTGCCGAAAAGCAAAAATTTAAAAATCTGCGTTAACAACATCGAGATTCCATTCGTTAATACTTTAAAATACCTTGGGATACACTTCAACAACCTATTTAAATTTAATGATCTCGCACGTATTACATTAAAAAAAGCCAGAAATATCTTCTATATGTTCTCTAAACTATTTTACTCGAAATCTCTATCCCAGAAGACCAAATTACTTTTATACAAAGTCAGTATACGCTCTGCAACCCTATATGCTTTTCCTATTTGGTTTACAATATCACCCTCTATCGCAAAAGACCTCGAAATCCTTGAAAGGAAAATACTAAGGCTCTGCCTCAACTATAACTTCATCTCTCCCACAAAAAGATTTTCTAACAAATTCATATATAGCAAAGCCCAAATCTCCCAACTACTTTTTTATGCCTTATCCCTCCAGAAAAGGTTCGTTCATAATCTAGCCACTCATGGTAATAAACTTAGAACAGACTTGTACAACTATGAAAAAGAAAACAACTGGAACTCTTCCTATTACCTGTCTCCAATAGGAATTCTTAATGCTGAGATACCAACTCAACAACCCTTTTCCGATTATATACCTGAATTTTTCACATCTACACACATAAATTATCATAGGGGCTGATAATTTTATTTAACCTTTTGTAATTAAAAATTTAAGCTTATAAAATTAAACGAAATTATTGTTCTCCACATAAAATCTCTTCAGACATCATATTAAAAATATGGTTTAAATTAAGTTATTGTATGCATCCTTACTACCTCTAGTTACTCATGTTATTACATAAGAGTATTAGTTTTAGTTTTAGTTTTTAGTTTTAGTTTTAGGTTTAGTAATTGTAAAAATTAGGTAAGTTTAGTTATACAGGAATAGATCCCTACAGTCTGCACTGGAGTTAAGAGCAAAACTCCGTTCAAAATATTCACTAAAATTTATATTATAACACAAATATTTGCCTGTACAACACTGCAATGAGCGTTTACACATGAAGTAATTTTTTCTAGATGTAACATTTTAGTCTTAGAATATGGAATTAAAAGCTGTCAAAATCACATTGTAACCATGCG
Organism: Physocephala rufipes; assembly: GCA_963966595.1. Taxonomy (NCBI): domain Eukaryota; kingdom Metazoa; phylum Arthropoda; class Insecta; order Diptera; family Conopidae; genus Physocephala; species Physocephala rufipes. The sequence goes on along the minus strand of OZ016504.1, from coordinate 13,002,652 downwards.
AAAGTCTCAATAAAGGAACTCAACTCAACAATTCATTTGTTAACATGTTTTCATAGTGACCAGTTCTCAAATTCGAATTGAACTATTATAATCAGAGATAATAAGATGGAACACTTCCAATTCCCCATGCGAAAAAGTGATTTGGCGTCTATTTTTTATGCATTGTCTAAATCACGTACACTACGTGAACATGAGCCATATTGTTGTTATTGGTTGCTTTCATCCTGTTTCCAGAAAAAAGCAACAACATGTTTCACTGCGCATAAAGAAAAGTGATGTAATTTCTGTAACGACTGTAACGGGATTTTATAGTATAGAAGTGCATAGTACTGTTAGTGGAAACGGACGGAAATTGATGATATTTTAACTCAGAAACTCACCTAACCTGTCCCCAGTGGCGTATTAATTACGATCAAACTCACCTACAAGGCCCCCAATAACGTCGTTTTCCAATGAAAAATTTTGGTCTTAGACCCAATTGACATATAATTTATTCAATTATTTTGACATTTTAACTTAGTTAAAATTTACACATAAAATAATCCCATTCAGGTACATTTTTTCACAAATGTGTAATTGTGAGTGTACCTGCTTTTTATATGCACTTAAACTTGAAGGTATTGTATGCTTAACCTAACAATTTGAAGTAATTTGTGAGAAACAAAATGGAAAATATGTTTTAATGAGGATGTTATTTTTAATCCACGGTCTTTTCCCGAAATAATTAAATGGTGATAACTGCTAACGAGGATAAAACAAAGAGCGAGTGTGAAGATTTAAGATAGCTCTTCGTAAGGTGTCTATAAGCCACGCGTAATATAGTTTTCCATTAGTTTTGCATCTCTTTCTCCCTGCTGAATTTTAGGTTTGAAATCATTAATGATTGGTAAAAAAATTACAAAATTATTTCATTTAAACGAACTCAATAATTTGGATGATATTGAACTGTGACTAGGGCAGCACAGTGAAATACACAATCAGCACCCACGAATGTTTTATCCACCGTTAATAGAAAACTGAAAAAGCTGACTGTTAAAAATAAACCGGCGGAAAACGCAATATTTTACGTTTAAAGTTTACCTTTGATGCGAGACAGTTGAAATTATTTGTTATAATTCAGTTAAATCACTTGAACCACAAATACTTCACGCGCTCTTGGGAACAATTTTCGGAATATTGCGGTTATCCTGTATTGGATCTGAGGGGCTGTATTTCTGTCCTGAATACGGACACTACGCACAGATAATTTAAAATATCCGTGGCTATTAATAATTTATTTTCACCAAGGCTTAACTGAGAAACATTAGCAGTATCTTAGTAGAAAAATTAATACGAAAAATTGTTAATATTAGTTGTTTACATAGAATTATCGCGAAATGTCATACGTAACATAACTTTGGTAAACTACGGACATATTTTGGTTATTTTTGGCAAATTTTTTTTGTGGGAAAAGAGTTTCCAATCTACAATAGTTACCTATATAACAAGCTTATATATACAACAAACCTATACAACAAGTTACCTATAAACAAAAACCTGGGACCTCAAAAACCGAAATGAAGATCAAACTTACTTGAATGGAATTATCTGTCAGAGTTCCATTCATTCGGTAAGGGATTAAACGAGGACTTCCATTTTTATTGCAATCCCATTAATAGGACATGTTAAAAACGATATGCCGTAACCGACAAATAGCTGCACTCAAGCAAAATTCCATTGAAATAAGACAATAAGAAAATTATACAAAATTGTTAAATTCAATTATTTTTCAATTACTTTAAAATTGTTACATTCAAATATTGCGTGCAGTGCCTTTAATTGATTAATTTGATATATGTTAGTTTATTTTAATAAAATAATTTTGTACTGAATTTATAATTTGATTTGTTTACAGAAATTAATTTATATATGTAACTTCTCGTTACCTTTATCGTTTTATATTTGCAAAACTTGATCGTTTTAAAAATGTTCATATCTGTGAAATTTGTAATTCTTGATAGTTAAGTTGATATTTTATTATAGTTATATTAGTAAATATTTAAATAAAAACCGTGTAAATATTTTAATTTATACAAATATGTTTTTATTTTAAAAATACGTACTAAAGAAAAAATTGTGTGTTACTTCACATGCGCTTTCCAAACGAGAAAAATATGCTTTTCTTGCAGGAACCTAATATGCGAAGTATCGTTATCTCCATTGCCATCTTATCTTGCCAATGTAGTATGCCAAAATAAAAATAATTATGTTTTATTTAATTTTTAAGTAAAAAGAAGAGTTGTAGGATCGTACCATATTCATTTAGTAGGCCCATGGGCGAGTAAAATTAGACAGCAACGGTTTCATAGCCCTTACGATATTGTGACATGGTAGTTGCAGGAGATCTTGCCTTCATTCAGATCATTTTCCTTTAATTCAAGTTTCTTGTTATTAAGCGAACGCACTTTTTCAAAAAATCATAGTAAAATTATTTTTATTCTAAGGTGTGGTGAAGAAATCGTTGGCGAAGTTATAACAGCAGGGCAAAATAAATTAATAAGTGTAGCTAAAACAGTACGAAATGGACAAAGTGAACATAAGTAAATGCAACTATTTTATGAGTATTCTTAATGTCCCAATTGAAATAATGTAATCTGAAAATATGGTTTAGTTAAAAACTATGTTAATATAGCATAGAAATTATCGAAGTGATTGAAATTGCAATTCAAAAGTCAATCAAATTGTTGTGTTCAAAAATTATGAAATTTGCTAAATTTGATAGTTGTTTGATGCATACGCAGTGTTCTCGTTTCCGAGCCCGAGCTTGGTTTTAACGCAATATTTAGTTTCTGAGTTCATTTATTAATAGAAAGGGTACAATGTTAATTAAATTATCTGGTTTGATAGACTGGCGTTGTAGGTTTTAAACCGTGTTTTTGCTCGGGCTTCTTGGCGGCAAGAAGCTTCTCGAAGAAAACTCGTCAGCCCGCAGCTGTCAACCTTTGAGTTGCAATAATGGTGCCTTCGCATCGTTCGTGCACAAAGGTCCTTTCACAACATCCCCCTCCCCGTGAATCGACCTAGGGGGCGGAGATTCTCCCTTCTGCTCACACGACTGATTAACATCGGGCACGGCTAGGCTGGATACGGGACGCTTCACTATGCCAGAGCTAGTACGCACATCCGCCGCCCTCGCGACTCCGTCTTTCCCGTAATAAAGATGTATGACGCGGCCGCGGCGCCACCTGGATCTTGAAGCATCACGTCCGACTATAAACACCAGAGCTCCAACGACGATGGGTGAGTAGTCATACACCATTTAATGCGTCGCGTTAAATCTGGAAGATATTCTTTGATCCAACGGTGCCACAATGAATTTTTTAGGTTCTCCAGAATTCGCCACTGTTTGCGAAGATTCAACAGCTTTGGTTCGAATTCTGCTGGAGTTTGAGTCGAATTAGCGCATCCAAGTAGGAAATGGTTCGGTGTCAATGGTTCGGGCTCATCTGGGGTCACAGGCAGGTGCGTTAGGGGCCTGGAGTTGACGATATTCTCAGTTTCCACTAACAAACTGTAAAGGGTCTCCTCACGAGGGGCACATTTGTTACGTAAACCCTTCGTGCGATCGGCCCTGACTTGGCCATCCCAGCTAGCTCTGCTCTACGGGTGCGGTTCTCAACCCGCCAAGCCAGGCCGAGGGTCACCAACAATAATCTAATTTCCGCCGGAAGTGGAAATCAGACCTTTTTTCATATTAATCATAGCGATTCTTATATAATTTACTAAATACATAAATTAAAAAATTTTTTTTTCAAAAATCTTCTTTCTTATATTACGTAAACAACTTTCCTTTGAAATTTTGACAAAAAAACTTTTAATCCCTCTAAGGATTGGAACAAGTAGTGCAGCGACCAAAATAAGACTATGATTTTTTTATATTTATTTATAGCTTGAAAGGAACTTAAACCTCCCGGAAGAGCTCTCCTGGCCAAGGATTTCTATCTCAGACATTCTTGCACAAGAAAAAAAAACGCCGGAAGACTGTTCCTCCCCCATACATAAAATTTTTTAAAGGTACACAATTGTGACAAAGAAATAAAGATTATTATACCAAGACAATATACGTGTATTAATACAAAAAATTTTTTTCTTTATTTTCAAAGATACCACAAACGCCGGGAATCTGCAACCACCTATGAAATTTCACCTTCCGCACTTAGCTGTGCTCTCTCAGCTCGGACATGTGGCAATTTTTTCCACCGGGTACTTCGCCGCCAGCATTCAATTTATTTTACTTCTCTTCTTGGTATTTTTGAAAGGGAAGTATACTGTTCCTAATACTTTACGCTCACATAGACACCTCAATATATTTTCGTACAAAAAAACAAGGGGAATTCTACTTAGCTGGATTTTTTTTCTTCTTCTTCGACGGCAGCCTTCGACGCCAAGACGTTTCTCCGACGGTGTGTGTGATTCAGCAATTCCTCCAATATCACCTTCCGCCTTAACTTAGTTTTTTTTAGGTAATTCGCACCTTTTTGCACCAGCATTTAACTTCCTCCTTTTTTCCTTTTTTCTTTTTTTATTTAGATCGCGTCACACGTTTTACACATTTTTTTTATACTTTAATTTTCCATATCCGAAAAACTTGAAAAAAAATTTTTTTTCGGCAGAGCGACAAACTACGTCTTCTCCGTCTGACTGTTCAAATCTTAATCCCTTCCTTCCAGTTTTTGTTCTGCCTCGATGCCTTGGCCCAGTTTTCATTATTCCAATGCATGATCTGGAAAATTGGAAATCACTCCAAACCTGTTTTTTTTCTTGATTAGATCTTTATTACCATATATGGTCATATTTCGTCGTCTAGCGACTAACGGCGAGTTATTTGTCGTCTTTTTTTTTCTTCTAGAATTTACTTTTCTGCAAAGTTCCCTTTTTATATATTTTATCAAAAAAACTCGATTTTTAATAACCGTTCACGGACTTTGTTAAATTAGTTAAAAATATTTTAACTAATTTTAGCAATTCCCTCTATATGGTAATTCTGGCTTTCATATCAGGCTCTCATGAATACTAGCCCAGCAATAGTTTGCAGAAGAAATTCCTACATTGTAGTTGTGTAAATCCATTGGAATCGGTTTTCATTCATAACTACTATGGTTTGGCCTGTGCCTCTGCCTTTCTCTATTGACAGCTCGTTAGGTTCCACAATTTCCCCTTAAAATTTACTACAAAATTCGTATGAGTAGTGGGCACAACAAAACAAAACACACAAAAACACAACAAAAAAAAATCCATGATGACTGACAGCAAGGCAAACGTCAGTTTGTGGTATGTAAGTAAATAAACATTCAGGTAGGTATGGTTGATAATTAATTTTGATAATATTTTTTATAGCCTTATTAGAAATGCCTCAATATTTATCTCTTTACAGATTTGACCAGCAATACGCAACTATTATTAAATTTCTATTCGTTTTCAGAATCCTATACTAAAGAGAAAAGGAAAAAAGCATTATTTTCTTATTTTCTGACGGCCATGGTAGATATTCATCAATTACACGGTTTTACCGGATGTTCACCAGGTAAGTTTTTCTTCTTAATGAACAGTTTTATTCTTTCTTTTAGGCTATAGAAAAGATCGAGCAACATCTGTATGCAACATAGCACTGGATTTGTAAAGCCTCCAGGATGCGACAAAGGCAGTGGGCAACTGCTACTCGGGATTTTCTTGGCTCCGCATTTGGGTGCCCAACGAAGGCCTACGCCCACACCCTTCACCTGCACTTGGTCTCTTGCTTTCCATGAGCTAGCCGGTTATTCATGAGCAACAGTTTTCTAGAAGACTAGTGTGGAATAACACGGGAAGTATCACCCATAAGTAAACTTATAAGCATTTACTTTGTTATTACTTTTTTTTCTCAGGTACTAGATGGAATTATTCAAACCGTATAACGCGAAACACAAGCAGGCCAAATGTAAAATAATCATCTAAAATAAATAAATATACATGGAATCACGCGATAAGATGACACATAGGACTTTCACACGTAAATATGGTACTGTAATTTGTATTTCTTTAATAGTATTATATTGCACTTAGTTAAACTTAGCGCGAGTATTGCACATTATTTATCGTGTAATGTTTTTTGCGTGGTACACTCCGATACTCTTTCCCATCAGATCTTCAAGCTCGTACATATTGTTACCGACTGGTTTAACAATACGACATTTTATCCATTTTTTTTGCAAATTTCGCATTTATATTTTTCTTAAAATCGGATAGGATATGATTGCGTCTATACACCTCTTGTCCTGGCATGAATTTAACTTCTCGTTTTCGGCGGTTATATTGCCTTGCACTTTTTTCATATGCTGCGTGTAGATTTGATTTTATCTTTTCTCGCCATAGTTGAATTTTATCTTCTCGACTCAATCCATGCAATTCGTGATCATTTTACGAATTCAACCTCCTGGCTAATTTATAGTCCGCTCCACTCGTGTACATGTGCTGTCCAAACAGCGCGAAAAATGGTGTCACACCTGTAGCGGAATGCACTGTGCTTCGGAGTGCACATTCAATCTCTGGCAGGGGTAAGTCCCAGTCTCGATGATCATCCTTTAGATACCCTCTAATGGCGGCTAGTACGGATCGGTTCATTCTTTCCGCGGCGTTAGATTGTGGTGCATAAATTGCCGTTTTGATATGATTGATTTTAAACTCATCAATCATTTTGCAAAATTCCTTTGATGTAAACTGCACGCCATTATCGCTATGGATAATCTCTGGTACCCCAAACATAGAATACCTCGTTTACCAGAAAGTGAATCACTTTTGTAATGGTTGCAGATTTCATCGCTTGGAGAAGTGTAAATTTCGAAAAATGATCTACGACTACAAAAATGTAAGCATTACCTTGCTTGGATCGAGGATACTTTCCCAGGAAATCTATATATATCTTTTGGAACGGACGGTCAGTAATAACCTCGTTCCCTATACCTATAAGAATGCAATCGACCTATATACACATTCCTGTTACACACCTGTTTAAATATTCTACGGTTGTATATTTCAAATGAACTGATATCTATGTGAAGTATTTCAATTGAGAAAAAATAATATAATTATATATATCAGATTTTTTCTCATTCGATCTTAACCTTTGAAACACATTAAACTGTTCCTTTTATTGTATCATATTTAAAATTATTTAAATACCTTGAATAAATTTTGTTCAAATCTGAAATTGTTGTTTGAGAAGAATCTAAAAGGTTATGGGCGATATGAAGGAATCCTCCAACGGAATACCGCAATTTAATGGCAACGGATTTGATGAATGGCAGTTCCGGGTGAAAACTCACCTAGACGCCATGGGGTTGCTGGACGTTCTTACAGACGATCCACCATCAGAAGAAACAAAAAGGGGAGAATTCCAGAAAAGGGACAGGAAGGCAAAGGATCGATTGGTAGCCTTCATCAGCAATGACTTTTTGAGCTATGTGCGAGACAAGAACTCGACAAAAGAAATGTGGCAGAGCTTACAATCTGTGTTCGCCAAAAAGTCTGTCGTAAGTCAATTATTAGTGCGAAAGCAGCTAACAAAACTTCGCATGAAGGAAGGTGAAACAATAACGACGCACCTATTGAATTTCGATACCCTGATCAGACAACTAAAAGCATCAGGCGCCACCATGGAAGAAAGTGATTTGCTGGCTCAACTATTCCTAACTCTACCGGAAAAGTTCGACCCACTAGTTACCGCATTGCAAAGCATAGATGACGGTAAGCTGACACTCAATATGGCAAAAGAAAGACTGCTGTCTGAAGAAACAAAACTATCTGATCGCCAACAAGAAGGTGCTCCAGAAATAATGCTCCGGTAAGAAACAATTCAAGAAAAGCTACAAATTTCTAGGTAAGTGCTTTAAGTGCAATAAATTTGGGCATAAAGCAAAGTTTTGTCGACAATACGAGGCCCGAAGTGCTGTGGAGAAAACATCGAAAGTGTGCTTTATGACAGATAGAAGAAATAAAAATATGTTCAAATCCAAAATGTCATTCAAGTTAGATTCCGGTGCGAGTGACCACATGGTAAATGAAAACTGGTATTTCGACCAGCTACTGCAACTCGAAACACCAGTATCCATTAACGTTGCAAAAGACAATCAATCACTAATTGCAAAAAGCTTAGGAAATATCTGCGGAGTCAGTGAAAATGGGACTGAGTTACTTATAAATGAAGCACTTTATATTCCGCAACTGCGAGATAATCTACTTTCAGTTCGAAAATTAACCAATAGTGGAATCAAAATAATATTCTGCAAAAAGGAAGCAAAATTAATGAAAAATAATGAGCTAATAACAACAGCATACTTACGTGGGGATTATATGAGATATACATCAAAATAAAACCAAAAACTGCTTACCAATGCAACTCAGACAAAGTGAAATTGTGGCACAAGCGTCTTGGCCATATCGGTCAGCCAGCCCTAGATGAACTAATTAAAGATAATTTGGTAATTGGATTAGATGTGAAGGCTGAAAATGTTGGATTCTGCGAAGTGTGTATTGAAGGAAAACAAAATCGTGATCCATTCAACGGTACCCGAGATAAATCAAAGAGAGTACTCGAAAGAATACACTCCGACGTTTGCGGGCCGATGGATCCTATTGCATGGAATGGCTCCAAATACATTGTATCTTTTATCGATGACTTCACACATTTCGCCATAATATACATAATCAAGAAAAAGTCAGAAGTTTTTCCTAGGATTAAGGAATATGAAGCAATGGCTAGTGCAAAGTTTGGTTTTTCGATTTCAAAATTAACTATAGATAATGGAGGAGAGTACACTTCGAAAAATCAAGATCTGTGGTATAAAGATAAAGGAATTATTGTGGAAAGCACAGTACCATATACACCGCAACAAAATGGAGTCGCAGAACGATTCAATAGGACTCTCATTCAGAAAGTGAGAACAATGCTTTTAGAATCCAATGCGCCGAAGCGGTTGTGGTGTGAAGCAGCGCTTGCAGCAGTGTACCTAATTAATAGGTGTTCAACAAAGTCGCTCAGCAGCAAAGTAACACCAGCGGAAATGTGGCATGGCATAAAACCAGACCTCAATAAACTGCGAATATTTGGCTGCAAAGCATTCGCCTGGATACCTAATCAGCGAAGAAAGAAGCTGGACTCAAAAAGTACAAAATCTGTAATGGTTGGATATGCCCCTAGGGCATACAGATTGTGGGACATGCAAGCACAAAAGGTCTTCCTAGCACGGGATGTAAAATTTGATGAAGAATCCTACCCGTTTAAATCCGAAGAAAGAGATAATGTGAATATATATTACAGATACAGTTGTAAAATACTGCAACGAGCAAGAAGGGGATAATGAGGAATTATTGCTCATCGATACACTGCCGGAACATCAAGACCTTCCACAGGAAACAGAAAAATATGAAGATGCAAATTGCAATGAAATCGTAAATGAATCTCCATCGAAAAATAACACTACTGGAACCCCAACTCTAAGGCAAAGCAAAAGAGAAACAAAAGCTCCAAGAAAGTTTCTTGACTTTCTGACAGGCTACGAGGTAACTTCTACTACTTACGCTACAGATACACGAGAAAATTACTCGGAAGTAAGTGGTAGATCTGATGCCGCTAATTGGCTAAAAGCCATTGACGAGGAACTTCACTCATTAAGGAAAAACAACGTATGGAAAATTGTCGAAAAGCCCAAGAAAGTTAAGCTGTTAAAAACCAAATGGATTTTTAAATTAAAGGAAAATGAAGAAGGGATTCCTATAAGACATAAAGCAAGACTCGTCGTAAAAGGATTCATGCAGAAACCTGGATTAGACTACAACGAAATATATGCGCCTGTAGCAAAGCTAACAACCATTAGAGTTGTCCTTGCAGTTGGAGTCAAAAAGAATCTACATTTTCATCAACTAGACGTAAAAACAGCTTTCTTGCATGGAGAATTAAAGGAAAACATATATATGGAATTACCAGACGGCCTAGCTCAAGACGAAGGTAAAGCATGTAAACTTTTAAAATCTCTTTATGGTCTGAAGCAGGCACCTAGGTGTTGGAATGAAAAATTTAACGAATTTTTGATAAATCTTGGCTTTAAAGATCATAGCACGACTATTGCTTATACACATTGATTGAAAATAATGAAATATTAATTATGGTAATGTACGTTGATGACTTATTGATTGCGGGAAGTAGTCTTAAATTCATACAACAGTTGAAGAAGAAATTAAATGAGAAATTCGAAATGTCTGATTATGGTCAACTTAAACACTTTTTGGGAATTAAAATTGAAATAAAGGAGGGATGTGTAAAGCTGTCCCAGGAAGCATATGTGGAAAGAATATTGTCAAAATTTGGACTAATTGAATGCAATCCCGTTAGAAGCCCTATGGAGAAAGGACTGCAGCTTTTACAAGGGAAAAATAATACAAACCTGGACAAACCATACAGAGAAATGTTAGGCATAATGTATATCATGCTATGCACCAGACCGGACATATGTTTCTCCGTTGGTTACATGGGGCGGTTCCAACAAAATCCTTCAGAAGAACATTGGCAAGCCCTTAAGAGGATTCTCAGGTATTTGAAAGGATCCAAAAGCTCAAAACTAATTTTCAAGAACGACCCCAATAAAGAAGTCGTGGGATTCGCAGATGCCGATTGGGCTAGTGGTGTAGCAGATCGAAAGTCGGTGAGCGCCTACATATTTCAGGTATACGGATGTACTGTTTCATGGAGTAGCAAAAAGCAAGTAACTGTAGCAATATCATCAAGCGAGTCCGAGTATGTGGCATTAAGTGCAGCAACAACAGAAGCAATCTGGTTAAGGGGTTTGCTGCAAGACTTGGAACAACTGGATGAAGAAGCTGTAAAAATATTTGAAGATAACAGAGGTTGTATCGGTATGGCAAACTCAACAGAATCGAAACGGGCCAAACACATCGATATTAAACACCACTTCATCAGAGACTGTATTGAAAAGAATCTTATCAAGATTGAATCCATTAGCACCGAAAATCAATTAGCAGACATATTCACGAAAGCACTAGATATTACAAGATACCAGAAGTTACGTTCAATGTTGGGATTGTCCGATTGAGAAGGGGTATAAGAATGCAATCGACCTATATACACATTCCTGTTATACACCTGTTTAAATATTCTACTGTTGTATATTTCAAATGAACTGATATCTATGTGAAGTATTTCAATTGAGAAAAAATAATATAATTATATATATCAGATTTTTTCTCATTCGATCTTAACCTTTGAAACACATTAAACTGTTCCTTTTATTGTATCATATTTAAAATTATTTAAATACCTTGAATAAATTTTGTTCAAATCTGAAATTGTTGTTTGAGAGGAATCTAAAAATACCAGGTCGCAATTCAGAATTAACCGTTTTTGTTTCTTTACAGATCAAGCAATTGGAAATAAATCTTCGCACTTGACCAACCATTCCAGGCCAATAATAAAATCTGCGCAATCTATCTAAAGTTTTTACTATACCGCCGTGAGCTGCAGTTTCGGGATCGTGGGCTTTGGCAATTAATGTTGACGTCAAAGCGTCAGGAATCCAGTTTCCATTTGACCCCCTCAATTTCTGCTTCACGATCGAACGCTGTGCGTTTGAAAACCAAGCCATTCTCTGTCTTCAAATCAGGTAATCGATCGGCGTTTTGCTTTATAATATTGATTAATTCTTGATATTCTTGTGTTTGAAATTCGGTGGTTTCGAAATCAAATATTCCATCATCCAGTAGCTCCGTTTCTTCCACCGCTCTGGACGAAGTATCGGCAACGACATTTTCTGAACCTTTTCGGTGCTGGATTTCGAAGTCGAATGATTGAAGCTGCAATGACCATCTTGCCAGCCTCCCACTCAAATCTCTTAATGACATCAGCCACTTAAGACTTGCGTGGTCTGTTATGACTGTAAATGGTAGCAATTCTACATACGGTCTGAATCTTTTCACCGCAAGAACAGCCGCCAGACATTCTTTTTCGGTAACGCTGTAATTGCGTTGATGGCCATTTAACTTCTGTGAAAAGAATGCTACTGGTCTTTCAGCACCTTCATCGTCGACCTGAAAAAGTATGGCACCAACACCTATATGCGAGGCGTCGCACTGAATGTAAAATCTCTTGCTGAAGTCAGCATGTTTCAATACTGGAGCGGTTGTTAAAGCGAGCTTCAGTCGATGGAATGCTTCGATTGCTTCAGGTGTCATTTCGAATTTGATGCATTTCTTTAGAGTATCGCTAAGTGGAGCTGCAAGCGCGGCAAAATCGCGGATGAATCGCCTATACCACCCTGCCATACCTAGGAAACTACGGACTTCCCTAGTCGATCGCGGAATTGGAATTTGGTGTATCGCCGAAACTTTCTCCGGATCGGTGCGTAAGGAACTATTGCCTATCACGAAACCTAAATAACGCAACTCTTTAAAGCAAAATTTGGATTTTTTTAAGCCTATTGATAAATTCGCTTTTTTCAAACAATCGGCAACTTCGCTCAGAACCTTTATGTGAGTTTTGAAATCAGCTGCTATCACCAACAGATCATCTAGATATATGAAGACGTTCGACTTTAAATGCTGTGGCACAGCCTTATCCATTAACCTGCATAAACGCTGGGCAGCGTTGCACAACCCGAAAGGCATTACGGCAAACTGATATAATGGACGCCCGGGCACTGTAAAAGCTGTATACTCCTTGCTATTCTCATCTAATTCAATCTGCCAAAAGGCATATTTGAGGTCTACACTACTAATGTAGTAGGTGTAGTCTATACGACTAAGTATTCCTTCTATGTTTTGCAAAGGGTACGCATCCTTTACAGTGCGCTCGTTTAATTTGCGGGCGTCTAGACAAAATCGATTTTTACCAGGTTTACGAACTAAGGTGGTGCGGTTACTCCAAGGATTGTTACTTATCTCTATTACATTTAATTTCAGCATCTGATCGATTTCTTCATACACTAGATTCTGCACGGCCGGAGAAATGGGATAGTGTCTATCCTTCACGGGCATTGCCCACTCTACTAATTTGATAGAATGCTTCTCTAATGGGGTGCGACCCAGTCCATGCTCTTCAAACGAATAAAACCGCTTCTTCACTTCGTCGAGTTGTTTCTGCTGATCAGCCGTTAATTCATGCGCCTCCCCCACGGAATTGTCTTGTCTGAGAGACAGTGGTATTTCACCCGCACTCACTTCCGCTGTTTGGAAAATGTCTTTAGCTAATCCGGCTGCTTTCCAAAAATCTGCACCCAAATATAATTCTTGCTCAAGATATGGACATAAATATAAAGTAATATCTATATTTTTTCCTTTATAGGACACGGTAGTCTCAATTTTACCGACAACCATATGCCTTCGTCCAGCTGCTGTTCTTATTTCGGATATATAAGGTTTCACTGGTAAACCGACCTCTTCAACGAACTCTCTGCAATGTCGTCCTAGCAAGCTAACGGAAGCTCCTGAATCTAAAAGCCCCCGCAAGTCTTTGCCACCGAGCTGATCCTCAGCATAAGGTCGCGGATCGTTTTATCCACTGAGCAGATTGTTTCGGAAAGGTATTTACGTATAGTTTTCCGTTGGCTATATCGTCTTCGGGCCTTTTTCACCTTATTCGAGATTGCTGGTGGAATGGAATCTTGAAATAATCTTTTACGCATTTCATAATACTCGTGAATTCTATCTTCTATAGGTTTCCTTAATATCGTATTACTATCTAGTTGATCATTAAATTCAGTTACTTTTTTCAGAATACTAATTTTTTTCTTTTCAGGGTGTATCTTCGGGGTTTCTACTGTCTTCACATCAGTTTGGACCCTCTTAGCGGAATCACTTAATTCCGGTTTGCGGGAACTTGACTGGAGCATGGCCTCCCCGCTTTCGCCATGTTCCTCTTTGCGTTTCCCATGCTACAGTTTGGACACTTGGGTGTTATACAATTCGGCCTTCCACATTTGAAACAAAATATATTTCTGTGCAAGGACATGCAATCATGAAAAATGTGTCCCTGTTTGTGACAGTTCCAACATACTCTCTGGTCTGGTCTCTGGTTCCCGGCATGGTTGTTGCTGCTGTGGTGGTATAGGCTGTTGTTCTGCTGCAGTCTCTTCCACGCAGTGAGGATCTTCATCATGATTGATATCGATTTCATTGACTTTACGATGAAATGGTGGTTGTCGAAACGGATTAACATCACGTCGAGGAAAACAACGCTCGGCTTCATGACATTCCTGTCTGAGCTGTTCAACCGAGAAAACTTGAACTGGATACACAATTCGCGCTAAGTTTTCTCTAAGATTACGTTTAATGATTTTTATTATTTCGTACTCACGAACAGGCTTGTTTAACCTAGAGCGCAATTTACCTATGGCGTGAAAGTATGCATCGATTGATTCACCTACTTGCTGTCGACGTTCTACGAGCTCTCGCATTTTTTCAAATTCGGTTCTGCTAGTTCGGTATTGGCTCAACAATGCACGGCGTAATGAATTCCAATTCGGCGTATTGTTGGCTTTTATGTGCAGCCAATACCATTCTTTGGCATCCCCAACGAGTAGTAGTTGAAAGTCTCATATCACGTCGGACCATGAGCAACCGTACTGCGAACGCAAATGTTCTACGCGAAAAATGAAATCCTCAACTGATAACCTATCAGGATTTCCATCTAACACAATGCCCCACCTATCAAGCTTCACTGAAACTCTACTAGGATATTCCTTTTGATTACCATTCATGTCATCATCATCTTCTTGTTGACTTTGTGAGCTGGGTGATGCACCACCGCCCACAGATGATTGTTCGTCGTCGGATTGCGCTGCTGATAATAGTTGTGAATAATTGGAATGTTGATAAGTTGACTGATCCCCCCTGAGATTCCAATTAGATGCCATTCCGAAATACTCATTATTTTCATAACTTTTCTTTGCAGGTACGTTGCGATTACCTGACAATGTACTCAGTGTTCCAAAACCCTGGACATCTGGATTATTCGACTTTGGATGTGTCGACTCCCGTTTCCCGGTATCCCATAATTTATTTTTAGGCCTATAATAATTCTGCGGTTTATTTCCAGGTTTTTGTGATCTATCTGTTGCTACAGCTAACTCTACTTTTGCCTCTGCAGCTTTATTATCAACGCTCATTCTTCTAAATTGTTCTCTCATTTCTGACATAACCTGATCTATACCTACTTTTAAGCCCTCTTGAATTTGGTGACTAATCGACTTTCCACTCGACCTTAGCATTTCGCGGTTCACAATCTCAGCATTTTCCGTTGTTACACCTCCACTAGCAACATCGGCAATCAAAGGATTTTCGGGAATTCCCAAAATAGTCTTAATGTTACGTGTCGCGTCTTTTGCTGTGTCTGGATTTTCCAAATCCGGCAGAGCAAACGTGACACCCTTTTGTTTCGGTGTCTTGGGAATTGCCCCAATTTGGTTCGCCCCCTGCGGTCTTTCCAAGCCGGGAGAATTTTCGTGTTTATCCGGTTGAACACCGGTTTTCTTCGCGTTAATAGTATTCGAAAGATCCACGGTCTTGCGAAATTTCAGTTGCCATTTTTTGTGCTTCAGTTAAAGGATGTCTATTCAAATATCTTAAAGGTGTGCTATATTTAATGTATTTTATTTGTGGAGAGGACCTATTTAAATCGTGTTGAATTTGTCTTTTATCATGCGATATTTTCTTCGCTTCTCTCAATTTGGACATACTCTGTTAAACACTAAACGTTTTCGATAATCGAATCGGCAATGAGTTTATGTTCCGCAAAAGTCGATTATTTTCAACAAAATATTTTAAACAAAATAAATTTGTAATAAAATCGTATATGAAATTATATAATTATATAACCTAAGTATAATAATTATTGACATTAACTTTATAACACCAGTAATACAATAATTACTTTCATTTATAAATTTGCAAATAACTTCTATGACAAATTTCACGAATAAGGCAAATTTATTAATATGCTACCTAAAATATATCGTTATGTATGTACGAATATCCCAAAATAGTTTAAATATAAAACAGTAAACATAACATGTAACAGGAAATTTTGTTGAAATATTGAACTATAATAAATGTATAATCGCGTATAACTATATAAATGTATGTGTATTAAATCACGATTTGTATAAATTTGTATAATGATAATATTCTGTATTGTTATTTGCTTGGATATATGTATGTGAATTTAATTTCTTGTTTAATATCAGATATATAAATATATATAGATCTGCGAATCCACTTGTTAATTGATCACAAAATACTTTTACACTGGAGATATAAGTTTAGATTTTCAATTTATGAATTTGTAATTGTATACGATGCTTGGGAAAGGAAGGAGGGTCATGTAGTCATTGGTTGCGATTCTCTAGAATCCTCATTCGTCACTTTAAATAGATAATATATATTGTTTTTCTTTTGGTGCAACTGGGACATGTAACTATCACTTCTTTTTTTACAGTTCACCGGTTACTGTTCTATAAGTTTTTATAAATATTTTATCCACTCTACCTTTTTCTTCGATGCGATTGGCTTTGACTCATTGTATCATTCCAAGTCATCAAATTTACGATACTAAAGAGCAACAAAAGAATTGCCTGTTTACGGTTAAGCAATTTATAAATACAAATGCTAACTGCCGGTTGTTCATGCGCAGATCCTCGTTTATCTGGTGCAATTAGGCTTAGCTTAAAGTGCCAGTCTAAGCCACCAGCTTTGCGTAGCACTGTAGACGAAAAACCGTAGCGCACTAATTGTATTGGGCATACTTTATCGGCGGTTGTTCATCCGCACATTTCTTTTGCCTGATACATTTGGACTTAACTCGTTCGGCCATTCCAAGCTATCAGGTTTTAGAAAATCCGCTAAAGAAAAACCGCGAAGCTGAGCTTCTGATTGAACGTTATTTTGAGACTGTGCTTATGGTATTCAAAAAAAATTTATATCTTCGTTTTTTTTTCTTGCGGTTGTTTGTTAGCAGCGTTTCCCTCGCCTGATGCAATTGAACTTGGCAAATCTTTTGCCAGATCAAGCCACTCGGTTTAGGGAACTCTGCGAAGAAAAAACCGCAAAGCCACAAAAATCTTCATTCTTATATTACGTAAACAACTTTCCTTTGAAATTTTGACAAAAAACTTTTAATCCCTCTAAGGATTGGAACAAGTAGTGCAGCGACCAGAATAAGACTATGATTTTTTTATATTTATTTATAGCTTGAAAGGAACTTAAACCTCCCGGAAGAGCTCTCCTGGCCAAGGATTTCTATCTCAGACATTCTTGCACAAGAAATAAAAAACGCCGGAAGACTGTTCCTCCCCCATACAATAAAATTTTTTAAAGGTACACAATTGTGACAAAGAAATAAAGATTATTATACCGAGACAATATACGTATATTAATACAAAAAATTTTTTTCTTTATTTTCAAAGATACCACAAACGCCGGGAATCTGCAACCACCTATGAAATTTCACCTTCCGCACTTAGCTGTGCTCTCTGTAGCTCGGACATGTGGCAAATTTTTCCACCGGGTACTTCGCCGCCAGCATTCAATTTATTTTACTTCTCTTCTTGGTATTTTTGAAAGGGAAGTATACTGTCCCTAATACTTTACGCTCACATAGACACCTCAATATATTTTCGTACAAAAAAAAAACAAGGGGAATTCTACTTAGCTGGATTTTTTTTCTTCTTCTTCGACGGCAGCCTTCGACGCCAAGACGTTTCAAATCACTACAGATTTGAACCAGCAATACGCAACTATTATTAAATTTCTATTCGTTTTCAGAATCCTATACTAAAGAGAAAAGGAAAAAATCATTATTTTCTTATTTTCTGACGGCCGTGGTAGATATTCATCAATTACACGGTTTTACCGGATGTTCACCAGGTAAGTTTTTCTTCTTAATGAACAGTTTTATTCTTTCTTTTAGGCTATAGAAAAGATCGAGCAGCCGTATGCAACACATTCCTTTAGCACAACTGCAAGAGTCTGCTTCACCGAGCGCACCAATCGCTCCCGGGCTCCTCCCGCACTGGGGTCATGGGGCGTGTTGTAAATCCACTTGATACCCAAAGGAGCGAGCTTTGCTGTCAAGCTATCACTCAAGAGGTGTAGATAGGCCTCGACTCCCTACCAAGGAGTAAGCTCATGTCCTTACGCATGGCTTTAGATCTGGTACTGGAGATGGCACTTCGTGCTCATCCGATGGGCGCCGGTCGACGCTTAAATTGACCCCATGTGGGATGGCCCACCGTGAACTTAAGCCTTCACGGCAGGTGTTCACGTAAAGCACCGACAGGAATCTGTCAAGCTATCATGGTCAATGAAATTTTGTGTCGAACTTAGCTCCTTTGTTACTCCCACGAAATTAGTGCCGTTATCGCTGCGAATTTGTATCGGGATGCCACGACGATTGATGAAGTTGCGAAGGCATAAAATGAAGACGTCGCTCGATAGGTCTCGGGATATCTCGAGATGTACCGCTCTTATTGTCAGGCAGGTAAAGAGAGCCACCCACCTCTTCTCTCTTCTTCGGGCCACCGATACCATGACAGGCCCAAAATAGTCTACTCCGGTATACGAAAAGGGTCGAACAAAAGGTGTCATTCTGTCTACGGGTAGCAGGCCCATTTGAGGTTGAGTTGGCATTGCCTTTTGAAGTCTGCAGAACCTACAATCGGATTTAACAACACCAACACCATTAACCTACAATCGGATTTAACAACGACCAGTAACAACGTTAGTTTGTGATCCTTTGGCATAATTAGCGGATTTCTGGACTCGCTTGGTAAATATGTTGCATTTTCGATTCTACCCTTTACTCTGATTAATTCGTCTTCAGCCAGAAACGGGTTGAGACTTCTCAGTGCACTGTTTTTATATATTGCCATGCCTTGGCTCAAACTCGCATACTCCTCAGGGAAGGCTTCTGTTTGAGTCCAGCGACATAATGTGATCATTGCTGCTCTTTCCTCCTCGGACGACAGCTCGCCCCCTTTTAGCATTTCTCCTTTGGATTTGAATTTTAAGTTACTCAAGTATCTCAGGATCCAGGCGACGCTTCGTTTTAGCCTAGAGAAATTCGAAAAATTATTAATATTGAACGTGAATACCTGTGGATTTGCTGCCAGCAAGTAATGCTTTTTGCGGAGCTCGGTTCCGCTTTCGTCTTTGTATCCTTTGCTGATATTACGTTAGGCCATTCTTCTTCGTCTTTATACAAAAATGGTGGTCCTGTCAGCCATCTACTACCGGCGTCGTAATTCGGAGGGTATTTCGCTCTTGTTGCGTCGTCTGCAGAGTTAAGATGTCCCGGACACCAACGCCAATCGTCGATTTTGCTGGTTTCCAATATTTCACCTACTCTGTTGGCTACGTAAGGATTATAAATTCTGTGTTCTGAGCGAATCCACTTTAACATCGTATACGAATCCGTCCAGAAGGTTGTCTTTGTTTGGTTGACCGAATGACCTTGAATGATAGTATTGTTGTCTTGCACCTAGCACGGCAGCTTGAAGCTCAAGCTTTGGGGTCGAGTGGTATCTTGTTGGAGCACAACTGCTTTTTGCTGCTGCAAAGGCTATCTGCACACCTTTATTCTTCGTACTACGCCAGTAGACCACCGTTGCCATTGCTTCGGCGCTTGAATCGACGAATACATGGAGATCCATTAGACCTTCTCCGAATCCAAGAAAATAGCAGCGAGGTACTCTAACTTCTTCCACTTTTGGTAACTCGCTGACCCCACCTTTCCAGCGATCGTATAAATTGTTTTGTAGCTTATCATGCCAAGCGATCCCGCTTTTCCACACCGACTGCATAAATATCTTTGCCGTTACCATAAAATTAACGAGAAGTCCTAATGGGTCTTACACGGACATATTTAAGCTTAAAACTTCTTTTCTTGTAGGTATTCTTTCCCCATTTAGAATTTCTTTAGGTACTTTGTGTAATTTTAAAACACAAACAAATAAATCGAGTTGAGGCACCTAATGCATTCCAAGAACTCGTTCTACCTTAGCGCCAAGTTCCACAGAGTCTTCGTTGACACCAGCTGCTTTGCCGAACGCTTGTTGCAATCTTTCTCCGTTTGATACGATGCCTCTTAGCTCAAATCCACCGGATTTATGGATTTCGATCACGTTGTTTACGACCTCTATCGCTTCTTTCTCATTCTAAAACAGTCAACGTAGTCGTCGACGTAGTGCCTTTCAATAATACCTTCAACAGCGCGTGGGCACAGATCCAGATAGTTCTTTGCATTAGTGTTTTTTACGAATTGTGCTATTGTCGGTGAGCAGGAAGCTCCGAATATAAGACGTTGCATAACGTAGATGTGGGAGGCCTTGATTTGTCTCCTCCTCTCCACAGGAACCGCTGACTGTTTTGGTCCGTTTTTATTACGGCTATTTGGTGGTACATTTCTTTGATGTCACCACAAACTGCGATTGGTAATTGCCTAAATTTGAACATGATTGACATCAGTGGTTGATTTAAGTCAGGTCCAGGTAGTAACGAGTTATTCAATGAAGAACCGTTCACTTCGGCGGCGGCATCAAATACTAATCTTATACCTTTCTTATTCGGATTTTGTACTGCGAAATGAGGTAAATAAAATTCTTTGCCTTGAACACAAGCGGCTTCGTCGTCTGTCAGTTGTCTTGCATAGCCCTTGCTCACGTATTCGGCTATTTTTCCATTGTATTCCTCTTTGTATTTTATGTCGCGACTTAATTTTCTTTCAACCGATTCCAGCCTCTTCAAGCCATTTGATAGCTGTCAACAAATGGTGAAGGATTCTTTTTCCATAAAAGACCTGACTCATATCTGTCACTTAGCTTTTTCGTAGTAGAGTTCAGTATTTCCAGGGCCTTGTCTCGCTCTTGGCATTCTGGTTCCGGAGAGGAGAGCTTAACTCCATACGTTTCTTGATTAAAATACTCTTCCATCATTTCACGCATCTGACGCAATTCGTTGTCTATTTTTCGAGTGTGAAAGGCGCATTTAGGGCTGATATTAGTTTCTTCGTAGCAAGGGCCATATACTATCCATCCAATCCTTGTTTTGCTAGCGACGGGCCCGAAAGTTTGAGCCGCATGAGGCGCCTGCAATGGAACAGTCAAATAAGCATGTGCCAGAATTAGAATTAGCTTCGGCTGGACGTCATTATAGCTGTTCAGGGGCAAACCGCGAAGGTGCTCGTTTCTCCCATTCGACAAAAATTCTTCAACTTTACAGCTTTGTATTGGCAGCGCTAGTTCCGGCGATGTATACACGTTAGAGACGTCATAGATTGGTGATTCTTCTTCAATACCACTGATTTGGAACGACAAGCGACTTGAAGGCTGTTTAACGAGTCGATTATTTAGCCATTGTAGTTGTAGTTTCGTTCTTCATATATATATATATATATATATATATATATATATATATATATATATATATATATATATATATATATATATATATATATATATATATATATATATATATATATATATATATATATATATATATATATATATATATATATATATATATATATATATATATATATATATATATATATATATATATATATATATATATATATATATATATATATATATATATATATATATATATATATATATATATATATATATATATATATATATATATATATATATATATATATATATATATATATATATATATATATATATATATATATATATATATATATATATATATATATATATATATATATATATATATATATATATATATATATATATATATATATATATATATATATATATATATATATATATATATATATATATATATATATATATATATATATATATATATATATATATATATATATATATATATATATATATATATATATATATATATATATATATATATATATATATATATATATATATATATATATATATATATATATATATATATATATATATATATATATATATATATATATATATATATATATATATATATATATATATATATATATATATATATATATATATATATATATATATATATATATATATATATATATATATATATATATATATATATATATATATATATATATATATATATATATATATATATATATATATATATATATATATATATATATATATATATATATATATATATATATATATATATATATATATATATATATATATATATATATATATATATATATATATATATATATATATATATATATATATATATATATATATATATATATATATATATATATATATATATATATATATATATATATATATATATATATATATATATATATATATATATATATATATATATATATATATATATATATATATATATATATATATATATATATATATATATATATATAAATATATATCCGAACCACCGAAGCGAACTGTTATCTCTGTTTCAAATCGAACCACCGAAGCGAACTGTTGTTTACATATTTTCATGAAATGTCATACGTTACATTATTTTGGTGAACTACGCATACATATACATAACGCCTGTACGTGAGTTTCGGTCGTGTAAAATTTTGTCATTTTTTTGATGCATTTTTTTCGGGAAAAGAGTTTCTTTTAAGTGGCTTACTCACTTAAAAGTGAGTGGCCACATGAAGCTTTCACTTCAATTTATATTTACCAAGAAATGGATGACGAGAGACTTATTGAGCTTGTTAGGCTAAATAAGGCGACATAAGGAGATAGAGGACGAGATTATGGTGGCCTTAAAAAGCCATAACAAAAAAGGTAGGAAGGACGAGAACCCGCAATACGCCCCAATATATAATTGCGGCGATTTAATTGTTAACACAATTATAGGTTTGCAGTGCCCCGTAAAACAGGCAAAAGCAATCGAATTCATGTTAGGATGTCAAAAGGTGTGAAATTTCTATGAATGCCATT
The DNA here is from genome assembly GCA_963966595.1 of Physocephala rufipes. Lineage (NCBI taxonomy): Eukaryota > Metazoa > Arthropoda > Insecta > Diptera > Conopidae > Physocephala > Physocephala rufipes. The sequence continues at coordinate 12,979,646 of OZ016504.1, read as the reverse complement.
AAATTCGAATGAATTATGAATTTCCCATTAAAATCCGAAGAAACAGTACATAATTATTAATAATAATTAATAATAATACTTTATTTTCTATAATTACTTATATTATTTAGTAATATTTGAGTTAAAGAAATCCAAAGAATTTTTAAAATATAAAATTCATCATAAAACTACCCATAAAATTCCCACTTTCGAACATGGTTCGACGAGATTGGCAACATCATAATCAATCAATCAACATCATAACCCCCTGCAACCCGAAAAGTTTCGAAAAAGTAAACAATACGAAAACGTACGACTAATCAGGCCGTTACTAACAGGCCGATTCTGCCGCCATCACAAAATCATCACAAATCACAATAGAGGCAATCGCCACAATTGAGACGATTTGGTATTCTGAACACCTTAAAAAAGCTATTTTCATCTCAATTGTGACGAAAGTTGTGACGGTTGCGAGAGCAGGTCACAACAGTATATAAACGTATTTTTTTTTCTTTTTGCGTTTCCGAATGGTCCTCTATGAACCGTACGTAGACTTGTAGTTGCTCCTCGGTAGTCCTCTGATATTTTGTTCGCCCATAAAACACATATTTCATTAAAAATTTTCATTTCAATAAAAATATATAACAACACCACTCGCTTGTTATTATTATGCATTTGTGTGAATTTTCAGGGTTGAATTCTTGTCGGTATTATTAATATAAAAATCTTAAAATTCTTAAAAATATACAATATTTGTATGCACAAATAAATGAAAAATGTCATATATATTATTGCTTATATTTATTGTAATGACTTTTAAAGAATTTTTATCGATTTGTTTTAGAAAACAATATTTTTACACCGAATTATATAATAAAACAGATATAATGCAACCCTGCTAAACTAAACTTTGACATAAGAGCTTTTCGATCACAAAGAGCTTTTTTCGTGAGAGGTTTGCGCTAGAATACCGAAAATCACAATATTCGTCTCAATTTGTGATCCTCACAAATTTTTGTGACGATGCGCCAGAATCGGCCTGTAACTATCGACAGTTGAAATCAGTCGATAGTTCCAAACACTAATTTTAAAATTAATATATTACTTTCGTAACCACAAATTAGCACACAAGGTAAAATAAAGTAAAAGAAGGATGTCGAATCAATAATCAACATAAATTGTCCCATACTTGAGAACATGTGGCCTCTTAGAAAATGTCCAAATTAGTTTAATTTATGAAACGGGATTAAATTATTAGGCCGATTAACAAAGTATGTTCAATTTATGGATGGAAGAAACAAAGTCTACTTATTATATGAAACCAGTGCCCATGTTCTGTAACTCTCACTGGTGAGAAATTCTGACGTGAATCAGTTGAATTGATACTGAAACACTGCGAATGGGAATATTCTCACTCGAACTGAGTCTGTAACTTTGTTCCGGTGAGAAAAATCTGTCAAAAATATATTTCTCGTGAATTATTGGAAATAAGTGAGAAAACTGAGTCTGTAACTTCTTCTCGTGAGAAGTTTCTCACATCAAATGTCAAAATTTCTCATTTAAAAAATCAATAGTGGGTAACGTTTCTCCCAAAACGAGAAAATTGTAAACATGTTGGAAAAGATTTCTGTTTCATTAAATATAAATGATGATTAAATTACTTTCACTATTTAAATATTAACATAGTTTTGGTATTTAGATATTAAGTTAGCCTTAGTAAATTAAGCTAATCTTAGATATTATATTAAGACAGTTTTATAGCTAAAGCATAGTTTTATTTATTATAGGCAATTAAGTTAGTTTTATAGTTAGTATAACATAGCTATATAAGTACGTATATAAATAAATGAATATACATTTGCACAATTTTTTGTCTTTTCTATCATTTCATTCAAGTCGAAATAGATTGATTCCAGGAACATTTTAAGACCGGTTTCGGGAGCTAGCCGGGTTGAATGAGGAACCCGCTGATATTTTATTAAGGTAGTTGGAACTTTACAATAAGCAAGGAGCGCGATAATGGCAGTTGACACTTTTGGGCAAATTCCTTCCCTCAGTTGGTCACGAATACCGTAGGCCACGCGAAGTAGTTCTCCCCGATCATATTCCTCTCCTTCTATATTTATATTACCTTCATGTTCAAGCTCAATTTGTGCGTAATCAATCAGTCCGTGGGCGAGCCTAATATTATGCAACGCATTAATGGTGCACGCATTAATTGTTAATTAAATTATTTTAATTATTTGTCAGCTTCTCTGCTTTAAGTTCTATAAATCAAAGGACTATATTATTTCAAGAAATATATTATATTTATTTATAAAAGTACATACCTAACTTTAAATTCGTTGAACCCTCAACGGCAATTATTTCAACAATTTTTTATATTTTGGCAGCTGGCACACATGTAAACAAATATTCCAGTGAAAAGTTTTTGAAAAAGTAATTTTTCTCATTTTCAGTTACAGACTTAGGTTATTTTCCAGAAGTGAGAAACGGTGGGATTTTTGTTCCACTTTATCTCACTGTGAGAAGTTCTCACTGAGTTACAGAACATGGGCACAGTTTCAATTTAAGAACTTAATACGGAATATAAAGCAAAAGAGACCTTTTGTAATAAAGCCCTTAATGTTTAATGTTTTTAAGGTAACGAATTGACTATTAAATACCTCGAAAACATAATATAATACTTTTGTTGGTTTTATATTTTGTTGGAGAGTTCCCAACACTAATTTTAATATTAATATATTATATTCGTAACCACAAATTAGCATAGACACAAGATAAAGCAAAGTAAAAGAAGTACGTCGAATCAATCAACACAAAATATCCCATACTTGACACCATATGGCCTGTCCAAATACGTTTAACTTATGAAACGGGATCAAAACTAGAAATTTATTAGGTTGTAACGACCACGAATTCGTGATCGTTATTCTGTAAACACAACCTCGCGACAAGTTGTCGTACACCGCCGCGACTTGTCAAAAAACTCTGCCGGCGCTGAAGCAAGCAGAGAACATATGTTTGTTTATTAATTTAAGTAAGCCTGTATGTTTAAGTTTTATACATATATCTACCATCCAACTTTGTCTTTATAGCAATTTCCTCCCAAATTTTTTCCTTCTGCAAGATGTTTTTTTAACCAGGGTCTTGAGAATTTTAGAGGCATTTATATTGCCTGACCTGCTCAGTTATAGTTTCTTCAATACCAGTCATTCTAAAATACAGAACAATCATTTTAGGAGATATATATATACATTAATTATTACTTACACAAGAAAAATTTCAAAGAAAAAACATAAAAAAGAGACTATTCAATTATATTTGCATTATAGAATAATACAGAGTAAACATTATTCATTATTCATTATGGAGTAAACAAACAGAGAAAAGAAGAACAAGATGCGCGACAACTGAGAAAAGTAGAAAATTTTCGACTACAGTCGCTGTCGTACGCGTCGGCAGAGCGACAAGTTTATTTTTTTCTCAACTCCCATAAGACTCCATGTATTTTTGACAAGTCGCGGCGGTGTACGACAACTTGTCGCGAGGTTGTGTTTACAGCATAAACATTATTCATTAGTCATTACAGAGTAAACAAACAGAGAAAAGAAGAACAAGATGCGCGACAACTGAGAAAAATAGAAAATTTTCGACTACAGTCGCTGTCGTACGCGTCGGCAGAGCGACAAGTTTATTTTTTTCTCAACTCCCATAAGACTCCATGTATTTTTGACAAGTCGCGGCAGTGTACGACAACTTGTCGCGAGGTTGTGTTTATAGCATTAGTTGACATCTCCAACACGAAATTCTTGATTTAAAATCAAATTAAAATCGTTGGTATCCCTAATTTTATTATGGCGTTTTTGCTTCGCCTCATACGTAAACAATAATTCACAGGTAATTCAAAAATAAAATTGACTTAAGGAACGTGAAACTTAGGATCGAGATTCTTTCTTCGCTTGCAAGCAGAAGGACATATGAGGCAGAATCAGATCAGCTTTCGGCAGATTCTTGCAGAATATTTTGAGTCCGGAGCAGGTCAGCTTTCGGCTTTTCCGTGAGCTATTCTCCTGGCAGAATCAGGTCAGCTTTCGGCAGATTCTTGCTACATCTAATCTTTTATCTCTACAAATAAGTCTCACTATAACCGTATATTAGAGAAAATATTGTACTGTGTTTTTCTTCTACTAATCTTATTTATTCATAAATAATTCCGATTGTTAAAAATAAGGCTGTATTAAATTCTAAATTATAACCTAGAAACAGACCGAGCGTCTGGCAACTGAAGGCTGCTTACAATATTCGGGTATTCGGCTGAGCATACCCGAGCTGAGAAACAAAACTCGTTGCAAGGTCTATTAACAAAATATGTTCAATTTAAGAATGGAAGACAAATGCCTACATATTATATAGTACCAGCATAAATTTAGGGTATTAATAGCTTAAACACATAGAAATTACTGTTTCTGCCGGCAGTAGCAGAAATGTCAAAATTTACATTGGCTCTTATGGGAAGTGAGAAAAAAATTATTACTGTCGGGCAGTAAAAGCAGTTTCTGCCAGGTAATAGATTGAAAATTTCTAATTTTACTGCCGTCTGCTACCCTTGTTCTTCTTATCGCGTTTTTGTTATTGTTTCTTACTTGAACTGTATGAACGGAATATTTTACACAAACTTGTTTACATTTTGCAAAGCATTTTGACATTTACTGCCTTCTGTCCGAGAAGTCTATGTGTTCAATAATGAAATGCTGTTAGTGCTGGCAGAAACAGTAATTTCTATGTGTTCAAGCTATAATACTGACCTGAAGCTGACGAAAGTTTTGCATACTACCACAATTTGGAGCGTTTCTTCAATCTCCAATCGTTACGTATTGTGTAATAAGCCTCTTAATAGCTTTGTTCATTTACTTTTGTAGTAAGATCTAGTAAAAGAGCATAAATTGTAAATAGAGGGGAATTTATGTCAAAAGTTAGCGAACAGTTGCTAGTACATTCTAGTATTTTGATTACTATGGATGGTTATATGGATGGACTATGATGTTCAAATGCTACAGAAAACATAAAAATAAAACAACTCAGTTCTTTTTAAATTATTTTTAATTAAATGTAGCTTACCGTTTTCAATTTTCATTTCTTCATCCATTTACAATTCCAAAGTTCTTCGAATGCAATCAGCTGGCAGCTGATTTTGACAATTTGCTGAAACGCGATGGACAAAATATTTCCTGCAAAAATTATCACGAAGGGGATATATTTTTCGCTCTCATTTACTAAATGTTCTTAGTTAACGAACGAGTTTCAGTACAAATTAGCGCTAGCTAGTACTAGCTAGTGCGTTAACGAACACACCTAATGTGTAATGCTATTACAGCAACGAATTGACTATTAAATACTTAGAGAAAATAATACAATACTTTTATTGGTTTTGTATTTCATTAAGAAATATAAAAAATACTTATATTGATTATAAAAACAATTATGGTAACGGGGAAATAAAATGCGTAACGAGTAATGCTATAAACACAACCTCGCGACAGTTGTCGCGTCGGCAATTCAAAACTCTGCTGGCGCTGAAGTTAGCAGAGAACATGTCTGTAATTTCAATACAATTTTATTAATTGTAATGCCATTTAAAGCAAAAAAACGGAGAAAAGAAGAACAAGACGAGCGACAACAAAAAAAATAGAAAATTTTCTACTACTGTCGTTGTCGTAGACGTCAGCAGAGCGACAGCCTTGTTTTTTCTCAATTCCCGTAAGACGAGGAATTCTCGACGAGGATATTCAAACTATCGCAAGGTTATGTTTATAATATAAATGTGTACAAATATTGCACCAAGATACCCAGAGCTATTTGATTATGTCCAAACACAAATGATTGTTTCATGCTAGTGGCAACTCTTGCAAAATTGATAAATAAACACGAAATACGGATATCTCATTGCCCCTTTTCTACAAATTTCTCCTGTCTAGACAAGCTCGTGTAAAGGCAGCATAATCAGACCAAACTTCCGAACGTCGAAGTGAAAAGAGGGCATGTTCACGATCATCGTAGTGTATTGTCAAACGATTTAAATACTAATTAAAAATTGTGGACGCAAAATACCTTTGGCAACAATTAAGCGATGTGAAAATTAAGATTATACGTGCACGATAAAATGAAATTAACATATTAAGTGCGTGGGAAGGGATGTGTGATACTGCTATTATCAAGACCTTGAAACCGTAGGGATGGCCAGTGATTTCTATCAATGCATGCGCATATTTTACAAATGAAAGGTAACAGATTGTAAGCAGCAACAAATATAAATAGCGAGCAGATAACATTAAAAAATAACAAACATGAACAACCGTAGCAGCATCCCCAACAGTGGTATAAGTAGGCACATCTCTGGTGGTGTGGATGCGGTAGCGAGTACGTTCCCAAACAGTGGGCGCGAGGCTCGTAATCTTGCTGAAAAACATAGGCGCGATAAATTGAACGCAAGCATACAAGAACTTTCGACAATGGTACCACATGTGGCAGAGTCTTCGCGGCGTCTTGATAAAACTGCAGTTTTGCGCTTTGCGGCGCATGGTTTACGGTTACGTTACGTCTTTGGGAAGTCAACAAAGAAAAGAAAAAGTGCTGTCGAAGTGGTTGCAGATTCAAGTAACCGATTACAATTTACGGACACTTTAATGGAGCTGCTGGACAGCTTTTTTATAACGCTCACATGCCATGGGCAAATTGTTTTAATATCGCCTAGTGTCGAGCATCTTTTAGGTCATTGTCAGTCCGATCTGTATGGTCAGAACTTACAACATATTACACATCCTGAAGATCAAGTGTTATTAAAGCAACAATTAGTACCAAACAATTTGGAGGCTTTGTTTCGGTTGGTACATAATGAAGATTATTTTGAAGAGGATAACGGCGCAACTGCCGTGTTTCATTCAGGTGAACAGCATTCAATTAATGACTGCAGGAAATCAATGGATACCGATAATAACTACCAAAGAAGACAATTGAGTCCTCATTATGAGGCAGAACAAGCCTACATGGATGAACAATTGCGTGAAGATAGACGTTGTTTTACAATACGTCTGGCGCGAGCTGGTACCAGGGTGGATTCAGTAGCCCGAAGCTATGAGATTGTTAAAATCGACGGCTGTTTTCGGCGTAGCGATTGCACACCATCGAATGGCAATTATCCAATAGTTTCACAATTGATAAGGCGAGCGCGAGGACAAAATATGCATCACGATGCTATTGCTCAAGCGGCGTTGCATGGTATCAGTGGTAATGATATAGTATTTGTGGCTATGGGACGAATTATACGTCCTCCCACGCAAGTTCTTGATGCTTTTCAAATAACTAATAAATTGGAATATAAGACGCGACATCTCATCGATGGACGCATTGTTGATTGTGATCAGAGGATCGGTCTTGTAGCGGGGTATATGAAAGATGAGGTAAGCTGTCCCATATTTACGCTTTATGATCCCATATTTATGCCTCCAGTAGGCATATGTTTGTTTACCAAACAGAATGGAGATAAAAGGTAGAAAATTTACAACGAATTTATAAAATTATCATTGCAATTGATAAAAAGGAAACTTGAAAGGATTTTGTTAGCGATCAAAAGGAAGCTCAGACATTTAACAGTCAAAACCGCTAGTGATGCGTTTCAAATGCATGTAATTATTGAAATGCATAATCATTTAGTTCCAGAACACTATAGTGACATTATTTCAATTTCTAACCTCAAAATACGCTCTTTAATTATATTTCTTTTTTAGGTAACAAACTTAAGCCCATTTTCGTTTATGCATCAAGATGATGTCCGTTGGGTAATAGTGGCATTGCGGCAAATGTATGATTGTAATAGCGATTACGGCGAAAGCTGTTATAGATTACTTTCGCGAAATGGTAACTTCATTTATCTGCAAACGAAAGGTTATCTTGAAATCGACAAAAGTACAAATAAAGTTCATTCTTTTGTCTGCGTTAATACTCTACTCGATGAAGAAGAGGGGAAGCGACGAGTCCAAGAACTGAAGAATAAATTTTCCACAATAATCAATGCTAAAATTCCTTCTTCATCAATGATAGACGTACCCGCGTCACAAAATCCACAACAATTAGAAAAAATAGTACTCTGCCTCATTGAAAATTTATATAAACCTGATGAATTAGAGCTCAATAGTATTTCAAGCAATCCTTGTTACGAATCTAATCACATCCGTTACACGAAGACACCGCCTTTAGCTTTGGTGCCACCAGAGCCTGCTTCGGTAAAGCATTCAATAACAAAATCAATATCTGTTGTCAATATTACCGCTGCAAAAAATCTATTGCTTCAAAATCAACAGAGTTCTTGTAGTGAGGCAGGATCTCAGTCACCCGAAAGAACTATCGACGGAGAAAATAATAAAGAAGGAGTTATTTATGGGCACAATGCATTATTGAGAAAACAAAGACAACAATCACAAGAAGAACGACAACAATCTACTCTTTCGAAATTAAGTGGACAAAATATTTCAGTGCCCTCATCTTCGATTATCAATTGTAATAATAAAGAAACTCAAACTAAATATGTGGATGATGTTGATTCAAATGCATTATCTGTCACTATTCCAACCAGTAGAGATTCATCTCGTATGCTTCATCAACATATTTCAGTTCTAAAACGTTTGCGTGCATCACAGACAGCTTCATCGGTTAGTCGCCGGCGTTCATCTCCCAGCGGTGCTCGTAGTTCGCCGAAACGCAGAGCAAGCATTATGAATATGAGTAGTAGTGACAGTGTTTCCAGTTGTAAAGAAATACACACAGTTCTCTCATCATCATTACAAAAGCTTGATCACTCATTAGATTCTATTGGTAGAGAGACGATAATGTTATGCGATCAACATGAAAAACTAAAGCCTCACGTTTCTCATGTGATCAATCAAAAATTGGGTAAAATTATAGTTGAACAGCAGAAGCAGAAGGAGATTCTCGTTAATATTAAAAATGAATATGGTGTTCATACAAATAGAATGCCACAGACGACAGACGTTGTGTCGGTACGATTAAGTGGAATAACTCGATCGGGTGTGACTACTAGTGCCGCACCAAGTGCATCACTGGCTGCTAACTCAGCCCTTGAACAGAACTGCTATAAGATTAAGTTTAATGCGGTGACGCAGCGTAAGCCAAGGTAGTTAATTTTAGTTTTTCTTATGTGTGCGTAAACATAAGTGAATTTGAATGAGTTGTTGGCATTTCTTTGATGGTCAATGCTCAATATTTTATGCGTGGAAGTGAGAGGCAGAGAGGGAGGTGAGGGCGTGAGCTTATTTAATTTAGCATTATTTGTTTTTGTGTGTTGTTTTCTTAAATATTTTTTTACTGTAAAATGACATTAAATTGTTCAAATTTGTTATGAATTTTATGTTATTGTTTTAAATTATTAACTTTTAGAATTAGTCCAGTCTGCTGCAATAAGTTACATATTTGGGTTTATATCTGTCGCACTCTTCGAAGAGAAAATAATGGATATATTCTTAAATTACGTTCTCGTGAAGGCCTGGGAGCCTCATTTGTGAAGACTATCCTGTGTACTATAAGAAAGAACTTGGAAGTTATTCAATATCATAAAGTTGTACGAGGCGTCAAATTGAAAAATGAATACTAGTGGATTATTTCTTTGATGTGAACTTTTCGAATTGAAAACGTTTTATAACAATAGTAAGTACTGAAACAATCTGTTAACTAGAAAACTAATTTTGGTACGACAATACAATGCGTCTGTTTCACTAAAAACAGTCTGGCTTTGTTATTCCTAAACACTGAATGCCTCGTTGTGTCTTTTCTCATTTTTCAGCCGGGTCAGCCGTAGTTAAACGGTTTAAGAGCATTGGTGCTTCACAACATGCAGAATATTTTTAATTTTGATATCGTAAAAACCGATGGTCTTAACACCTATTTAAAAAATCTGGCACTATGTTGAAAGACGACAAATCCAATTGTTCCCATCTTCAATCTTGAAAACTCTCTTCCCTTTCGATTAGACTAGTTTTCATCTAGCTTTAATTTGGTTGAAAAAATAAAAACGGAATTATACAGTTAGCGATTGCATTTCTTAATACGTAATTAAATAGAATTGCCGCTAAAAAAAGTTGATTCTTTTTAATTTCCTGTTTAATTTCTCAGGAGGATCGCACCGAATTGTTAAATTTTTACTTTTTTAAAAAACCTGAAACCGAGACCGTAATACCGCAATTATTAACATATTGAAATTGAGAAGAGCTCAATTATTGTGTCTCCCGACATCAGTAAACTGTACAGAACTTATTTAAAAGATTTTTGCAGAATAAAAAACAAAATTTTTATAAGTAAAATATTCATATTTGTATATTTTTAAGATTTTGAAGTAGAACAATATTTAGATTTTTGAAAAGTGCAATCATTTGAACATCACCTGATTGTTTTAAACCTCAGGACGGTTTTCATTCTTTTTGGAACTTAATAATTTATCTGTGAAGAAAATCAAATGAGAAGAATATTTGGTCATAGTCAATAAATTGATTGATTGAATCAGACATGTTATTTAATTTTGAGTTTGATTACTTGTTATACAAATTTAGTTTGTTCAGATAAATGTCCTAAGAAGGGTCAGAAAATGTGAATTAAGCGTACTTGTCCTTTTTCAAAATGTAATTCAATTTAATTAAGAGTTAAGGAGAAGCATTTCAGAAGTATTATATAATTTTTCAGAACTTTTTTTGGCGAATATAAGTGCGACGCATATGAGTTTACTCGTGTAATTATTTATTATTTATTATTTTCTTGTTTCTGACGTTTTTTTCCTTATAGAAAGGTACATAATTATGCGATAGCATACTGCGCTTGTTCTGATAGGACTTTTTTATGTTTGCTTTTTTACCAATGAAAACATCGAATTAAGGCTTGTGGTGATTATGATGAATCTTTTGTGACAATATGTTTTACAATAATTTAATTGATTTGACAGCATAATTGACACATAAGAGCCTTCTGTCTCAAAGCAGCTTTATATCTGTGACAAATGGGTCAGAATACCAAGCATCAGAATTTTCGTCTCAAATTGTGATCGTCAGAATTTCTTGTGACTGCTCCAGAATCGGCCTGTTAATGTTGAAATATTTTATTTTGATTAGAACGATAAAAACATTTTAGCTTGGAAATCTTTACTCTAGTCCCATTAATCCATTTTATACATCTGTCTAAAAAATTTTTTCGACAACATACAAATTTTCTCCTGCCAATTTTCACAAGCTTTAAAACTTGAATTGTTAATAAAAAATGAGGATGAAATGTGGATTTGTTACACTTTCCACAAATGCGGATAAAAAAATTTGACGAGTCTACTATGTTCAACAGAGTCTTGAAGTGGAGGACTGGATTAAAAAGAAGGTCCTTTATAGACTTAAAACGGAAGTAAATTTAAAATAATTGTGGCTCAAATTTAAGATGAAGGAATCAATTTAAAGCCTTTTAAAAAAATGCAAATACGTTCGCGTACGGAATTCGAAATTTACTCTAGTATGCCTCAGCTCAGAACCTGTAATAAAATTTCAAATTTAGAGCGATAAATTTTAAAATTAGAACTAAGATGAAGAATATACTAAACGCATGTGTATATTTTGAATAGAAAGAAAATAAAAAATAAATTTTTATTAAATTCAACCAAATTTCGCGGAGTCTAAATAGGTTTAACCGAAATAGGTTTTATATAATGCTTTTGAACTAAAAGTATATTTTGAAGATTTATAAAAAGCTGCAATACTTAATATTTCTAGGAAAATATTGTGAATAATTTAAAAAAATTGTATTCAAAAGTACGAGAGAAATCACATTACTCTTAATAAAAAATCAAAACTGCAAAATTTGTAAAATTTTATAATTTTAAATAATTATATCATGTAATTCTGGAACTATAAAAAAGGTTGAAAACATAAAAACGCAATATTTGTTATAAAAAACAATTTGTAATCTAAAATAATATTATACTATTAAAATTCTTAAAGCTGTAATTCAGAACTAATAATATATTATTAGTTAAAAAATTTAATAATAGAGAATTTATTAATGTAAGGAAAACAGCAAAAATATAAAATGTAAATTTGATGACAAATAAAACTGCCGTTTGCGTTAAAAAATCCCTAACTATTTTCTATTACTGCAGTCAATGAAATTCTTACCAGGTCGGACGGTTTTAGAATAATTTACTAAAATGAATGCATTTCCCTATACGACTTGGTTTATATGTAACTTTTCTACAATAAATAAAGCAACGAGTCAATCTGTTTTACATATATACTATTTACAAAATTACATAGACTCATGTAGATCGAGGAAAAAGCTTTATTTTCAGTTTACGCGACACTACTGTTACGCTGCTAGCATACAGATATCGTGCTATTTCTAATTTTTTGTAGCAGCTTAAATATCCTTTCCTTCTCTTTGTTTAGTTTTATGGCAATTCCGACAAAACAATTTCTATCAATTTAATTTATTTCGTTGTCTTTTTTTACATTTGCTGCTGGCTGCCAGCTGTTATTGTTTAATTTAATTCTGGATCTTAATAGTGTGTTTACACCGATCTATAATGCGAATCTGTAATCACGCATTTGGAAACCGTTTATAGTTCGTCTACACGGACCCAAAATCATGCATTTCGGTTTCAAGTCCCAAATGCGAATACGAACGAAATCAACAACAAAACCATACAAATTTTCAAATCACGAAGAATGTGATCATTCGCATTCCAGGCGAATGCGAAGCAAATGCGAATAATACTATAGCTCGAATTTATAGTTCGATTTTATTTTATTTTATTTAAGTTACGAAAATTTTATTTCTTTGAACAATTCCTTCTGAGTAAAATTATTGTAATAATTTTTATAGATTGATTTTGAAGGCAAAGTGATTTTATCAGAAAAATATTTATATATATATATAAAGCATAGTACATTTGAACGTTAAAGTGTACCACTACAATACTCCCCCACCAGTGTAACGAATATGGAACGAAATGTGAATATTATTTAAACATGTATGTTAGATTAACGTACGTGTTAATTATTGAAACCTTGAAAATTAATTTAAGTATGTGACTGTTTATGTTTAGCTCTATTTAATTGATGTTGAACGTAACTTTTTTTGTTTTTTTGTTGTGTTTAGTTTGATGTTCAGTATTTGGTGTTTGGTGTTCTGTGTTTGCTGGTTTTAGTAAGTCTTTTGTAATTGTTTTTATTGTGTTTCCTTGTTGTATTTTGAATGTTTTGTCTTGTTTCGAAATCACTTTGAATGGTCCTTCGATGGGTGGTTCTAATTTGGAACTGTGAATTTTTTTAACGAAAACGTATTCGCAAGTTTCTAAGTTTTTTGGTATATATGAATATTCTTTATTATGGTGGACAATTTTTGATCGTACTAGTGAGAAATGTTGTCTCAGTTTTTGAAGGATTTCGTTTGTATTATCAATAGATTCATTGTTTTGCTTGGGTATTATTAATTCGCCTGGTAGCCTGAGTGTTTGTCCATAGGTTAGTTCAGCTGGTGAACATTCTATGTCTTCTTTTATGTTTGTTCGCAAACCTAGGAGTATCCAGGGTAGTAAATCTGACCAATTGGTTGCGTCATTTGAAGCAATTATTTCTGTTTTTAGTGTACGATGGAATCTTTCAATCATACCGTTGGCTTGTGGATGATATGGGGTTGTATGAATTTTATGTGCTCCTAATAGTTTAGTAAGTTCGTTGAAAAGTTTTGAAGTGAATTGTGTGCCTTGGTCTACGGTTATGTTTAGTGGAATTCCGAATCGTGGTATGTAATTTTGTACAAATGTGGTTGTTATTGTTTTTGTTGATATGTCTTTGATTGGGTATGTTTCTGGCCAACGTGTGTGTCTGTCGATTATTGTTAGTATATATCGGTTTTCTTTTGATGGTGGTAGTGGTCCCACTATATCCATGTGGATATGTTCAAATCTTCCTGAAGGTATATTAATTTTTTTTAATAGGTGTTTTTGTATATATGGTGATTTTCGATTTTTGACAGTTGATGCAATTTGTTGTCCAATCGTTGATTTCTTTTCGCATGTTAGGCCAAAAATATTTCGATTGGATTAAACGTCTAGTGGTGCGAATATTTGGGTGTGATAATGAGTGGATTTTGTAAAGTATGATTTTTCTCATGGATTCTGGGATGTAGGGTCTTGAAGAATGTTGAGAAACTTCGCACCAAATTTTGAGGTTTGTTGTAGGGATTGTTATTTCTTTTAGATTGAATTTTGCATTTGGTGTTGATGTAAGGTTTATTAGTGTTTTGTCATTTTCTTGTTCTTTTTGTAGTGTTTCGAAATTTATATCTTGTGTTGAGAATGTGTTGATTTCTGGAATACGTGAGAATAAGTCTGCAACAATATTGTCTTTGCCGGATATGTATATTATGTCGTTTGTAAATTGGCTAATATATTCTAAATGTCGGGTTTGTCGAGGAGATTTCTCAGTTTTTGAATTTAGGACGTGTGTTAGTGGCTTATGGTCAGTGTAGATGATAAAGTTTCTACCTTCAAGAAAATGTCTAAAGTGTTTAACTGAATTATATATTGCTAATAATTCTCTGTCAAATGTGGAGTATTTTGTTTCTGTTGGGGATAGTTTCCTTGAAAAGTATGCTAGAGGTTCTAATGAATTCTTGTTTGATTGTTGTAGAACGGCTCCTATGGCTATATCTGATGCGTCTACGGCGAGTGATAATTTTGCATTTTTGTCGAAATGGGTAAGAAGAGTTTCATTTGCAAAAAGTTGTTTAACATTATCGAATGCCTTAGTTGTTTCTGGTGTCCAGTTAAGTTCTTTTGTTTTGTTTTTATTTGCAAATGTAAGCATGTTACGTAGCGGGCTTAGTTCTGCTGCTAACATTTTGATGTAGCGATGGTAGTAATTGACCATGCCCATGACTTTTTGTAATTTCTTGACAGTTAATGGTTTTTCGAATTTGGTTATGGTTTCAATTCGGTCTTTGGATGGTTTGATACCGTTAGCTGAAATTTTGTAACTGAGAAAATCTAGTTTGTCTGTACCGAAAATACATTTTGTCGGTTTCAAATTTAGTCCGTATTCTTGGAGTTTTGAGAATGTGGTTCATAAATGTTCGATGTGTTGTTCTTCGTTGTCGCTGGCTATTAGGATGTCGTCTATGTATGTGAAAACGAACTCGAGGCCTGAAAATACTTCATTGATGTATTACGCTATTCCGAAGTCCGAATGGCATACGTGTAAATTCGAACATTCCGAACGGTGTTGTTATTGCTGTTTTATGTATGTCTTCTTCGGTCATTGGTATTTGATGGTAAGCCCGCACCAGGTCAATTTTGGAGAAAATTGTTTTATTTTTTAATTCTATGCTTAAATCGTGAATATGGGGCAGAGGGTACCTGTCTGGTATTATAATGAAATTTAGTCGTCTATAATCGCCGCATGGTCTCCAATCGTTTGGTTCCTTTTTGGGGACCAAATGTAGTGGAGATGCAATGGGGAATTTGAAGGTCTACAAATCCCTGTTTTTGTTAAATATTCGATTTCTGTTTTGGCAATTTTGAATTTAATGAGGTCTAGACGACGTGGTTTTGAAAACGGTGAAATCCCTTTAGTCTCGATTCTGTGAATTGTTTTATGTTTTATTGGTTTGGTGTAGTCTGGTTCACTGGTAATGCTTGGAAATTCGTCAAGAATTTTTGTGAATTTGTTTTCATTAACCGATATGTTGATTGTAAATAGGTCGCAGAAACCCGAAGATCCTGAAGTTTTCATTTTGGTAGTCGAGTCTGTAATTCCTTTGTTTTTTAAATCGACCGTTATGTCGAACTTCTCTAGGAAATTAGCTCCTATGATTGCTGTCGTGACGTTTGCCAGAATGAAGGGGAATTCGAAGTCTCTTCGTAAGCCTATGTTAAGTTTCAGGAGTTTTGTTCCAAATGTTTCTATGTTTGTTCCGTTTGCTGCTGTAAGTAGGAGACTTGAATTTCTTTTATGAGATTTGAATTTCGTTACGGGAATTATTGAAACTGCAGCAACGGTATCGATAAGAAATTTTAGTTTATTGGTTCTATCGTAAATGAAAAGTCGGCGGCTTGGTTTGTTTACGATTCCATCATTTGCCGCCGTCATGATGGAAGGTTTTAATTTAAATATTGTGAATTCTGTTCGTTTTCTTTGTTTTTATTATTATTGTTAAAATTATAATTGGTAAAATTACAAGGTGGAGTACATTTGTAAGCTCTATGTTTAAATTTTTGATGGTACCAGCATATTGTATTTTCAGAGTATGGAGATCTTCTTCTAGAGTTTCTTCTGTAGTTTGAAGAATTTCTTTCTCTTGATCTTGATCGTATTTGTAATTCATTGATGTCGGTAGTTATTTTGTTGATATTTTGGTATATAGCTGTAGTTAGTTGAGTTAGGCTCTTCATGCATTCTTCCATAACGTTGTGTTCCGCACTTGATATTGTTAATGAATTTTGTGGTTTATTTATTAAGTTGAAAAGTTTGTCTGCTAAAAGAATATTTTGTTCTATGTCTTTTTCACTGCAGGAAGTTAAATGGATCTGTATTTGTTGTGGTAACTTACGGATCCATAACTTAAAAAGTAATTCTTGACAAACTATTGATTCAGAACCTGATAGGTTTTTCATGTGTCTAAAAAGTTCTGATGGGGTACGGTCACCGAGTAGTGTGTTCGAAAATATTTGTTCTAATCTATTTTCTTCACTGAGAGAAAATCTCTCACATAGAGTTTTCTTAATTGTCGCATATTTATTCGTTATAGGTGGTGGATTTATAATGTCTAAAATTTTGTGGATGGTTTCTCGTTGAAGGGCGATTAGAATATTTTGGAATTTTATGTTGTCTTCATTAATATTGTTAATTTCAAATTGTCCTTCAGCAAGTAAGAACCACGCTTCGGGACATTCTTCCCAAAATAGGGGTAGTTTAATTTGTTTGTTATTGTTTGGTTGTGTTTTGTGTTGTAATTAGATTCGTGTTGTTTGTTGTTGTTTCGTTATTTTGGTTTTCTGTATTTGTGTGAGTGCGGGTGCGTATGGGTGAACGTGCGGTGTGCATTGTGTTGTGTGATTTAATAATAATTTAGTTAGTTCAATATTTGTATGTTGGTGTAAAGTGTACGTTTGTTGAAAGGGATAGTTGATAATTGTTATTATTATTAGATAATTATTATTAGGTGATTGTTATTATTATTTAAATGGTTCGATATTTGTTGTCTGGGTGGGGAGTGTACATTATTTTATAATTATTTATTGTAGAAATTGGTTTGAGAATCAACTAAGTATTGATTATGGTAGGAAAATTAATTAATTAGTGGTTAATATTAAGTAAGTGAATAATAGATAAAGCTAATCGTAATGATAATAGTAATAGTAATAAGTTTTATATGTAATTATGTAGATAAATATTTGTAAGTAACGAATAGTTGGTAGCTTATCTGGCCTTTGGTTCTGAAGGCTGCCTTTCTGAAGATTGCCGTGTTTGTGGTGGTATCGATGAATTGTCGGTTTTAATTGCAATTGTTTTAGCTGAGATTGCGACTGGGTTAGAAGATGTTGCTGGTGACGATTATGATGATGAAACAATGTGGCACTGTTTTTCATCTATAGGTGGCTCGTGTTGAGCAGGATCGCCAATTTATAGCTCAAATTTATAGTTCGATTTTATTTTATTTTATTTTAGTTATGAAAATTTTATTTCTTTGAACAATTCCTTCTGAGTAAAATTATTGTAATAATTTTTATAGATTGATTTTGAAGGCAAAGTGATTTTACCAGAAAAATATTCATATATATATAAAGCATAGTACATTTGTACGCTAAAGTGTACCACTACAAATACACATTGGTTTTTCTATTGAACGCAGCTTTTCCCAAATTTACGCCTAAAATCATGACTCGAAGTGTCTAAAATTGTCAAACGAAAAATCAGAACCAGGCAATACACAATTGCGAAATTTCACAATTGAGCATACGGAAAATGTTGTTGCAATTTTCAATTCCGGAATTTTCATCGTCAGGGTCGGAATATGTTCTTGTGCATTTTTTGGGTATAATTTAATTGTATGGTTCTGATTATTTGTTTGACAATTTATAACACTTTGAGGCACGATTTTAGGCGTACATTTGGGAAATGCTGCGTTTGATAGAAAATCAGTGTATTGTTAGCATTTATTTCGTCTTTGCTCTAAATGCGAACGATTTCCGAATGCGTGATTTGAAAGTTTTTATGGGATTGTTGTTGTTGATTTCATTCGCATTCGCATTCGAATTTGGGACTTGAAGTCGAAATGCGTGATTTTGGGTCGGTGTAAACCAGAGATAATCTCTGGTGTAAACGTACTATAACGGCGTACCCAGGCCCCGCTATGGTTGTGTTTAATTATACTCATGTGGGATTTAATAAAAATCCCGGAATAAATATTCAAATATTGAGATGATAAACAGTTCAAAATTCGCTTTATTCCAATCAAGTCTCAATTAATTCAATTAAAATTAAACTCAATTTTGCACAATACAATTCCTTTTTAATATTTTATTATTATTATTATATAGATACAATTATTTTAATTATTTTAATATTTAATTATTTTTTTATTATTATATAATTATTATTGATATTTTTCTTCAATTCAAAAATTTCGTGTTTTGATAACAAATGCCTTTTTTAGAAGAATCGATAAACATAAATTTTTCTTCACTAAAAGTATAAAACTATCAAATTGCTAAAGTGTTTCTCCCTTTGACTACTGTCGACTCCCACATTCGTAGCGCTTAACCCGTTATAAAACCGCTGGTCTTTAACAAGCAGAACAACTGGTTTTTAAAACTCATTATATTACATTTTTTGTGGAAATCCCTTACTGGCCCCAAAGGAGTAATAACAATTTTTTAATTTTTTTGATAAGATTTTTTTGATATAAACAGAAAATATTGAAAATTTTTTGATATTTTGGAGAAGCTCAAATGTTGCTAGTTAATTGCATTTTTGTCCACTAAAATCTAAAAAGAACCTAAAAATAAAATTACATCAAATAATTTATTTGAAAAAATTTTTGACATTGTTTTATTAACGACTCTGCTACCATTACTATGAAGCCAAGTGTTAGTCGTACTTTAGCGGAAGCTAAAGAGAAAACACACGTGCCAACCCAATTTTGTTACCATGCAATAAAATTCTGTTTTTTTTAATGTAATTTACCCTGATTTTGTAAAATGCCCTCTTTTTTTAATGTAACCAATTTCACACATTTGAAAAATATAAGCAGATCGAAAGCGTCAAAGCTGGCGCCACAATCAAAAACTCCTAATAGTTTGAACACATAGAAATTACTGTTTCTACCGGCAGTAACAGCATTTCAGCATTGAACACATAGACTTCTCGGACAGAAGGCAGTAAATGTCAAAATGCTTTGCAAAATGTAAACAAGAAGTTTGTAAGAATATTCCGTTCATACAGTTCAGAACAAAAACAAAATAAGAAGAACAAGGGTAGCAGACGGCAGTAAAATTAGAAATTTTCAATCTATTACCTGGCAGAAACTGCTTTTACTGCCCGACAGAAATTATTTTTTCTCACTTCCATAAGAGCCAATGTAAATTTTGACATTTCTGCTACTGCCGGCAGAAACAGTAATTTCTATGTGTTTAAGCTATAAATGTCAAAATACGTCTTTATTAAAAAAATTTTGAGGTATATTTTCCAAATCAGAATTTTGAGACAACTTAAGTTATAAACACAACCTCGCGCCAGTTGTCGCGTCGACAAATCAAAACTCTGCTGGCGCTGAAGTTAGCAGAGAACATGTCTGTAATTTCAGTACAATATTATTAATTGCTAATGTCATTTAAAGTAAACAAACGGAGAAAAGAAGAACAAGACGAGCGACAACAAAAAAAAAAGTAGAAAATGTTCTACTACTGTCGTTGTCGTACGCGTCAGAAGCGCGACAATTTTGTTTTTTCTCAATTCCCATAAGACTCCATGTATTTTTGACAAGTCGCGGCGGTGTACGACAACTTGTCGCGAGGTTGTGTTTATAACATTATGAACGTAAATTTGTTGTACAGAAACGACAGCCACAAATTTTATTAATTTTGAGTTGTCAAATCATTTAAAAATTTCCCATGGGTTTCAACTGGTTGCGAATGATATATAATATGTTGGAATTTATTGGCCCAAATTTAAGACGTAATTTTGCGTGGTTTATCTTTTAACTAATTCTACCTAATTAATACAGCTACACCAAATCGAAAAATATAGAATGTTTAGATTTAAAAGTTAAAACTCAAAATAATGAGTTATCTTTGAAATACAAAATAAAACTACGTAAAGTTTCTTAGAATAAATAATTATTGTGAAAACAGAAAAACTTCCAATATTTTCCAAATTTAAAGAAATTTTTCTTTATATAATTAAGTAGGTTTTTCCGGATCTACTTTAAATCTAAGTGATCTACTTGGATCTATTTGATCTAACTTGAATGAAAAGCTTTGCCTTAATTTTCTGTCAAAATTGAAATTTTCAAATAAATTGCAGGTCTTAGTTGGTTATTAGAGGTAAAGAAAGTTATGAAAGATGTTAAAAATTTCCATTCGTAAAGAGGAACAAAAATTTAAGCAAAAAATAAGGAAATAAAGCCTAAAAATAACCGAACCTAAATAGTTTTCTACAAGAATTTGTATTCGCATATATTGTGGTCAAAAATCTCACCACCAAACAGTGCTTCTTAAACTGTAACGATGTACGTGTGGTGTGGAACATTGCTAACCACCTTGCTAATTTTGGTACAATTTAAAAATAAGAGGTATTAGGCATTTGGGTATAATTTGTGCTATAGATGAACAAACTGCGCTCATCTCATTATGATTTTAGCATATAATGTCAGACAATTTTCTATTTAGAATACACTCATAGGTGGGTATTCCAATTCGGATTATAAAGCTAATCTATTAACAGTAATCACACTTTCTTCTCTATAGAAACTGCAAATATAATTTAAGCGTGATGATACCTATTTAGATATCTTCCGGAAGATCCTGAGCATCGACGAAGACAACTTCTGTTAATCTTCTGCTTATCTTCTCTACGATTTTTCTAATCCGCACAGTATGCTGAAGCTAATCTATTAAGAGTGGTCACACTTTCTTCTCTATAAAAACTGAAAATATAATTTAAGTGTGATTCCACCTACATATATATCTTTCAGAAGGTGCTGAGCATCGACGAAGACAACTTTTGTTCATTTTCTATCTCTACAATTTTTGCAATCTGCACATTCTGAAGCTTGTTTTATTTTTTTGAGTAAAACTTGTTTTATTAAGAAATTCAATAAAACGTTGCTCCGCAAGTGATGTCATTTGAAATTGATTGAGAAGCAAGATTAAACTACTTTTATATAATTATCATCGACGTCACCATCATAATCATTTGCTACCGCCACCCACGGAAAGAGAACGAGAACTCCATTTATATTGATAAACAATAATCCAAAAAAGCTTTGTGTTTAGAAAATGTTGTTTTGTTCTAAAAATTATATTGTATTTCTTTGGAATTCATCATCATCGCTACGAATGAAATCCACTTCAATGAGATTATTAGCACTTTCAGAGAGTTAGCACTTTTGTTGAAGATCGGATATAAAAGCAGTTTTTCATGCTAACAATCAATCAGTTGAATTCGGTTAATTGATCCGTTTAAAACTATTTGCAAAGGTCTACTAACGGAAAACGGAATTTATATTATTTATATGAGATTTTTGAAGAAAGTGGAATAAATTGATATGAAATAAATAGTGACAAAGTTAATAATAAATAAAAATTTTGAAGTAATGGTGAGTTAAGGCCTAGCAATGTAATTAATTTTATTACTTTCGAAGAAAACAGATTTTCTAATTTTAAATGTTTAAGAGTTACCGTCAAAGGCGCCCTGATAATTCTGGCATTAAAATTTTAAATAATGACAGCATTGTCAGTGTAATTAGCATATTGTTAGTCATAGCTTAAACTAATTAAAAAACGAATTCGAATTAGTTTTATAACGTGTAGGTCGAAACAGGATTTTTGACGAAAGCAATTCTTGTTGACAATTTATGTCTGCAAGTGCTATAAATGCCACCAGTCGTTGGAAAATTAATGACTACAAATTTGCTTAAAATAACAGTATTATATGCAAATCTCATTAATAAATAATAGAGAAAAAGAAAAACAGGTTTTTTAAATTTTTGAAAAAAATATGCTACACAAAATCTTAAACACTACCTGGTTTAGGTCCGACAACGGAATAACAAACTTAATAGGAATTCATTAGAATCGACATCGGGTCAACAACAGTCGGGCCAAATATAATTGTCTGTGCGTTTGAGAATTGAGCGGTCAACTTCGAAGTTTCTAAAGGTTATTTTCTTTTGTTTTGTTGCAGTGTTTGAATTTTTTAGCACCAATTATTTTTCTTACTGCAATCGGTTTGACAGCAGTGCAAGGCAGAACAAGTTGTTCAACTTGCTCTTACCAGACCTATTCAGATGAACAAGGTAATTATAATAAAACGAATTCCCTAAATTTTTTTCTTTTACGTTTGGAATCATTTATAATTGTCATCTATTTATGTCTTGTAATTTCTAGTTAGAAGTGGCTGCCATGGTAACCCATGTGGCTTAAACGCTATATGTCAGGAATCGTCAGGCGGTCGTCCTGTTTGCTCCTGCCCACCGAGTCACAGTGGCAATCCTTTGGTTCTATGCATTCGTGGTGAATGTTTAGATAACATAGAATGTCGTGGAGATTTGCAGTGTAAAAATGGACGTTGTGTAAACCCTTGTGTGGGGGCCTGCGGTATTGGCGCCAATTGTGAAGTAAGAAGGTCATAGTAGTTTTACTTGCTTTAACAGCATTAACTAAGAGTTCTTGTTTTTTAGTCTAGAAATCATGTTGCTGTTTGTAGCTGTCCTTCCGACTATGATGGTGATCCTTTTGTTTCTTGTAGATTGCGTGATCCGGGTAAGTTTCGACCTTTCGACTATTTAAGGGTGATATAGGATGACTTAGGTCTTTATGATGTAAACTGAAGGCGTTTCTTCATTTCCCTTTTGTGTTTTCTCTAGTCTATTTCATGTAGTAGTAGTAGTAAATGTTGTTATTGAGACTTTCTTTCTTACAATGTCATTCTTAAGGCCTGATTAGTCGTACGTTTTCGTAATTTTTTACTATTTCGAAATTGTTCGGGTTGCAGGGTGTTCAATTGATTATGATGTTGCCGATCTTGTCGAACCATGTTCGAAAGTGGGAATTTTGTGGGAATTTTTCGATGAATTTTATATTTTAAAATTTCTTTGGATTTCTTTCACTCAAATATTACTAAATAATATAAGTAATTATAGAAAATAAAGTATTATTATTAATTATTATTAATAATTATGTACCGTTTCTTCTGATTTTAATGGGAAATTCATAATTCATTCAAATTTAATGGCATTCATAGAAATTTCACACTTTTTGACAGCTGTGCTCATTGGTGTTGTTAACAATTCTAACAATCATTTGCAAATTCCAAAAAAAAAGTAAATGGATTACCAAAGTGATTTAGAGATCTTAAATATAATTAGACTATACTATGAATGGAAGAATTCGAGGCAAATTTGCCAATTTCTTCATGAACGAAGGAGAAATAAGCTTTCAGTATACACGGAGAAACTAATTTTAAAATTATCTATTCAATTCAATTCATTTATCAATAAAACAATTTCAAAATAATATTCATTTATCAAAAATTCATTCATTATTATTCATTTAAAAAATATGAGATCAAAAAATTAGGAGGCAAAAGCAAACCAATTCATGGTAGAATGTACTAATTCTTCCATGGCTTCCATAGCTTCTACTCTCTGCGTCTTCAATTTGTAATTTCATAGCACATCCTACCATGAATTAGATTGCTTTTGCCTGTTTTACGGGGCACTGCAAACCTATTATTGTGTTGACAATTGAATCGCCGCAATTATATATTGCGGAGTATTGCGGGTTCTCTTCCCTACTTTTAGCTGGCTTTGAATTTATTGTACAATAGTTCATTTAGCCGAACAAGCTCAATAAGTCTCTCGTCGTCTATTTCTTGGTAAATATAAATTGAAATGAAAGCTTCATGTGGCTACTCACTTTTAGTTGTCACTTTGTTCGAATTTGAGAGAATTTTTCGAAACGTGACCAAATATCAAAATGATTTTAATATTGCGGGGGGAAATTCTAACAACCACACGAACTGCATATAGCTTATGAGTTTTGACATATGAGTTTCGAGTATGAAAAAGAGCGAACATACGACTAATAGCTTGAACACATAGAAATTACTGTTCCTGCCGGCAGTGGCAGAAATGTCAAAATTTACATTGGCTCTTATGGGAAGTGAGAAAAAAATAATTCCTGTCGGGCAGTAAAAGCAGTTTCTGCCAGGTAATAGATTGAAAATTTACAATTTTACTGCCGTCTGCTACCCTTGTTCTTCTTATCTTTTTTTTGGTTTTGTTTCTTATTTGAACTGTATGAACGGAATATTTTACACAAACTTCTTGTTTACATTTTGCAAAGCATTTTGACATTTACTGCCTTCTGTCCGAGAAGTCTATGTGTTCAATGCTGAAATGCTGTTACTGCCGGCAGAAACAGTAATTTCTATGTGTTCAAGCTATAATCAGGCCTTTATATTATATTACCTTACATTAAATTAAGATCTGCTGACTTTGAAGTGGTCTGGCTACACAGGGTATTTCGTAAACAAGAAATGAGGATATTTCGATAAATTGAATTTTTTTGGTGTGCTTGAAAATTAAGAACAATACATATTTTTGTACAATTTATATGTAAAAGGTGATGAGAGGAGTAGGAGATTGGAAAGAAGGGTTCGGGAAAAGGAAAGTGGAAGGGTGGCAGCAAATACTGCTTGGTTAATTATTTCAGGAGGTATAGGGTGGAACAATCTGAATAATATACATATTTGGTTATTAGGAGATCGAAGTGGATACTTATCATGGAGGTCAGCCGCTGTATGTGTCGAGATTTCGTACTTGCTAGAAGGGGGGCATAATTAGCCCTGAATTGCTAAACATAAGTAAATAGTTGGATGCGTCGTTAGGGGTGCCAAATGGAGAAATGTAGTACCGGCTGTTTATTGAGTGATTCGAATTAGCGCGGGAGATGGTCCTGGAACTTATTTAATCTAGACCTAGCCAAATTTGTAAATTCATTAAAGAAGTAATTTTCGCTGAGGTGTAGACCGTTTCATTACTAAACCACTTTCCTGATGATCGTCTAAACACGTGTAAGCATTTCCTTAAGACTGTTCTTTCAAAAGATTGAATTTCGTTAGCAACAATAGGTGAAATTTTCAACCAAACTGGAAAGTCGTAAGCAGAGATAATGAGATAGGAAACTTCTGAAAACTGTAACTCTGGTTGTAGATTTGACGCAGAAATGCATAGTAGTGTTAGTGGAAACGGATGGAAATTGATGACGTTTTAACTCAGAAACTCACCTACGGTGCCCCCCAATGACGTAATTTTTACGCTCAAACTCACCTACGGTGCCCCCAATGACGTCAGCCTTCCAATGAAAAATTTTGGTCGTAGACCCCATTGACATATCATTTATGCAATTATTTTGAGATTTCAACTTAGATAAAATTTATACATAAAAACTATACGTTTTAAATTATTTAAAGTTTAATTGCCATTTTTGAGGACTTCATGCAGGGGAGGCATTGATTCTATGCAAGTGCTATCCTGATAACTTTCTTCTAAGAACACTGTTTCCGGTTTGGGAGGTGACATTATTATAATGCTTAGTGAGTTACTAAAAATTGTTTAGCGTTCTGAATTGGTGATAGGACCGTTGTAGATGACACTTCCAGGTTTGCGTTAGAATGTTTTTTGTTTTCTCTTTCTAAACCTTTCTCTGTGAAATAAAACAATTCTGATTCGGATTCTTCAAGCGCTTGTTCTTTATTTTCTTCTACAGCCAGTTTATTGCTTTTTCTGAAGGAATGTTATAAAAAGGCATTTTTTAGATTATATCGATAGGTTGTGTCATTGAACATGTAAACCTTGTTAATGAAGTACTGTCTGAATTCGTGGCCTCGGGTTGCAACGATGGCAGTTCTTTTAAAATGTTCGAGAAAGTGTGCTAAAATGAAATATTTAATAGAATTACCGTAAATTTTAAAAACTATGGAGCCTGATTGATTGTAAGGCGCGCCTGTTTCAACTTATTTTTAGAATTAAGTGGCGTCTTTCATTTGATTATTTCTATTTTGTGTAGGCTGCTTTATACTATCTTCATTGCAAATTAATTTTTTGCCTTCCAGCGCTCGTGAAAATTGTTCCTTGCTGTTATCGTGCATTTCCTTTTGTAACCATTTACTTCCGGTACTTTCTACTGAACCCATTTTTGGTTCAATATTCTCAGCATCAACTGGTTCTTTGCGCGTTTTCTTTCTAGGTTTCCTTAAACTTTGCAACGGCTCGATTCATACGTGTTCGGTGTCAAAAATATCCGCGCTCAGTATTTGATTTTGTTGCTTGCCATCACCGAAGGACGAGTTACTGTCATTATTCATGGCAATATTGAGTTCATCTGGAGTAATGTTAACATCATCCTCAACTCTGTCTTGCTGTTCCTTCCTACAGGATTCCAAATTATTCATCAGCTCTTTATTCTGCAGTTCAAGGTCTTGTATTTCTTAATCCTTTGCTTTGATACTCTTTTTAAGGCTGCAAGTGGGGATAGTGTTTTAAAGGCTCGGTGAAATCTTAACTAGCTTACAAATTTAAACTAGCTTACGTTTCCTTTATCGTATCTAAAGCAATTAAAATATTGTCGTTTATCAAGTCCATCTTCCGTCTTTTCATTGAATGCTATTGGCCCAAGATAACAAAAAAATTTTAGCACAATAAATTGTTTACATAATATTTTCATGAAATGTCATACGTGACATTATTTTGGTGACCTACGCATACATATACATAACCCCTGTACGTGAGTTTCGGTCGTGTAAAATTTTGTCATTTTTTTGACACATTTTTTTCGGGAAAAGTTTCCTATCTCATTATCTCTGACGGGAGGTTCGGAACTTATCCTTCGGATAATAATAATTTTCGTTTTTCACCAACCTTCGGTTAACAAACCTTCGGTCAATTACTAGTTGTAAGAGATTTTGACGTTTGCTCTATTACATCTGAAAAAAGTTTGTAAATCGTTCCATTTTCATTTATTGGTATAAGTTCAGTATAGGGATACGGCTTTGATTTATTTAATTTTTTTTTCTCTGGTCGTAGGTTAATACAGATGGATGACAGTTTTATACAGAAGTTTTGTTTCCTTTTCTGGAGAGTTCAGAAGATATTTCAATTTACCACCAGCTGCTTAGTCTTGTTGAGAGATTTTCTCGCATGGGTGTTAAATTTGAGCCTGTGGTGTAGATGGACTCCCAGATGTTTTATTTCACTCCTTAAAGGGATTTGGTGCCTTTATACGCGGAGTGAGAGGTTCCTACTTTCTCTCACAGCTAGATGGTGTCCTTTTTGTGAGGCTTTTCTAAAGCATATAAGTTCGCATTTATTCCAATTCACATGAATTCCCCATTTGTGGTACTGGATTATTTCATTTATATAAGATTATTACAAGTATTGACCATTTTGGGGCACCTGACTTGATTGGAATGGAAAAGGATTTTTCGTTTCCTAGGTAAACTCTTAGCGACCGGTTCTGGAGAAAATTTCGGATAATGTATAGTACTGAAAGAGCTCGAAGTTGGAGAGTCAAGAATATTGTGAAGTGGTCCGAGATTGCGTCTAAAGTGACTCAGCTGAAATTTCTGTTGGGTGCTAGTGAGATAAGATTTGGGGAAACTAGGAAGAAGCCAATGTGACACGAAGAAGCAGTTCTCGAAGGACTCGGCAGGGCTATTACGTCGAAATGTAAAGGGGTCCTACTATACCAGACGAATAGGGCGTTGCCATTTAGATTGTTCATAGAATCCCCCCAGGAGCTGTGCCTCTCATATAAATCTCCACCTATTATGAAATGATTGCAATAGTCGATTTTTGAGAGAAGCTCACTCTAGGGCTACAGGGAACTAAAAGCTTACTCTAGGGCTACAGGGAACATATATCGAGACAAGAGCACACTTTTCCGATCTTCCAGATGGGTTATTCGGTTCAAACATAATAATTGTTGTGGAAATTATATTGCTCTGGTACGAAATTATGGAGTATTTCAGGGAGCTGTTTACTAGGATTCCAGTTCCTCTGTGGGAGTGGTTGCAAATAAAATTATAATTCTTTAAAATTTTCCTCTGTCCTCTACATAATGTCTTCCGCAGGAGCAGAGCTGTTGGCCGAAATTCTTTCAGCAGTTCATCTACTTCTATTACCTTGTCTGAGGACAGTGAACTGACATTTGCCGAAAGGAAACTCAGCATCATGGGGTCAGGCTGGCTAAGAAGCCAAGATAGGCGGCTGGCTTATCTTGCTCTTTAAGGGAGCGGTAACTATGCCAAAACTCTCGAACACGAGCAATTAGTGCAGTTACTGGAATTGCGAAAAGACGTAGTGATTCATTAAGGAATTTGGGGAACGGATTTTGTGCGGGGCCCCTTAGTATCCCAGCGTATGAGCATCGTCCCACATTAAGTTCGTTTGTTTTTTCCCTCATAGCCTGCTTTCTAGCTTTAATTTGGTTGTCCAGAATAACAGCCCTACCAGCTTTGGACTGGAGGAGATCCACTCTTCGGACAACCACTGATTAGCTGGATGTCCTACTTGGCTACAATTGACTTCTACTGTGTTTTTTTCTTCGATACTCCTTTTAGCATGCCCCTTTGGCATGCTCTTCTCGACATTTCACACATCTTGGCCTGATGCACAGTAGGAGCTGAGATGTCCAAAACGCTGACAGCTAAAGCATTGTACTGGTCCATTTCTTTTAAAAGTCACCCATTTCACGCATTGCTGCAAGAGTTACTTGATTTTTTCATGTTAGATAGCATCTCATTATTGTTAACGGTACAGACAAAAATACCGAGGTCTATGTTGCTAACTCATGACCGACTTGTTTGGAATGCCTTAACCGCCAGCGTGATGGGGGAATCAATTTCGCGTACACTGGAGTGAACCTCCTCAGACGAGGAGCCTGCTGATATATATATATATATATATATATATATATATATATATATATATATATATATATATATATATATATATATATATATATATATATATATATATATATATATATATATATATATATATATATATATATATATATATATATATATATATATATATATATATATATATATATATATATATATATATATATATATATATATATATATATATATATATATATATATATATATATATATATATATATATATATATATATATATATATATATATATATATATATATATATATATATATATATATATATATATATATATATATATATATATATATATATATATATATATATATATATATATATATATATATATATATATATATATATATATATATATATATATATATATATATATATATATATATATATATATATATATATATATATATATATATATATATATATATATATATATATATATATATATATATATATATATAATATATATATATATATATATATATATATATATATATATATAATATATATATATATATATATATATATATATATATATATATATATATATATATATATATATATATATATATATATATATATATATATATATATATATATATATATATATATATATATATATATATATATATATATATATATATATATATATATATATATATATATATATATATATATATATATATATATATATATATATATATATATATATATATATAATATATATATATATATATATATATATATATATATATATATATATATATATATATATATATATATATATATATATATATATATATATATATATTATATATATATATATATATATATATATTATATATATATATAGATATATATAATATATATATATATATATATATATATATATATATATATATATATATAATAT
>OZ016504.1:12947755-12949255 GCA_963966595.1 Physocephala rufipes | reverse complement strand
AGTTTATAAAAACTCTGATCCGGTAAACTAAAGACTTCTGTTGTTTTGGCGACAAATGACGGAAGCTTAGATGTTAACACTCGTCGCCTATTTATATACGATAGTAAAAATAAACAACGGTTCTTAATCGATAGTGGTGCGGAAATTTCTGTCCTTCCAGCTTCCAAATTCCCTCATTCTAAACGTTCATCAAACATTATTCTAACAGCAGCTAACGGTTCAAATATATCCACATACGGAAAAAAAACTATTAACAGTAAACATAAATTTAAGACGAGATTTTCCGTTCACATTCTGGATTGCAGATGTAGCAAAACCAATCATTGGCGCCGACTTTTTGTGGAAATACGGGCTATTGATCGATGTCAAGAGCAAACGCTTAATTGATCCATTAACGAACCTTTCAGTTCATGCAGTTTCTTCACGTTGTAACATATCCCTTCCTAGAGTATTTGCAGTAGATAATCAGTACACCAAACTATTAAAAGAATTTCCGGAACTTTTGTCCGAACCAGATTATACTAAACCAGTTCTTCACTCAACCGTACATCGACTGGTAACAGAAGGGGTTCTACCATTTTCTAAACCTCGACGATTAGACCCCATTAAATATAAGATTGCCAAAAATGAGTTCGAATTTTTAGTAAAGTCAGGAATATGCAAGCCGTCCAACTCATCAGTTTCATCTCCGCTGCACCTAGTGCCTAAGAAAGACCCTAACGACTGGCGTCCTTGCGGCGACTTTAGGAGACTGAATGTAGTCACGGTACCTGATAGATACCCACTACCACATATACACGATCTAAACACAAATATAAGGAATAAACGCTTCTTTTCCAAGATCGATTTAGTGAGGGCATACCACCAAATTCCAATGGCCCAAGAGGACGTGTATAAAACGGCGATTACAACGCCATTCGGATTATTCGAATTTACGAGGATGCCTTTTGGTTTGAGAAATGCAGCACAAACGTTCCAGAGGTTCATTAACGAAGTCGTTAATGGCCTGGACTTTGTGTTCGTGTATATAGATGACATGTTGGTAGCCAGTACAACTGAGGAACAACATCTTAAAGACCTTCGTACGCTTTTTAAACGCTTGGCAAAATACGACCTAAATATTAAACCTACCAAATGCACCTTCGGTGTCAAAAATATAGATTTCTTAGGACACGACATTTCTGAGGCCGGTATTAGACCCTCAGAAGAGAAAGTCCAAGCTATAAGAAAGTTCGAACGACCCGCGACTGCAAAACTAGCTCAAAAGTTTATGGGGATGGTAAACTATTATCACAGATATATAGACAAATTGGCAGAGAAAACTGCAATATTATACAAGGTAATAAATGAAGCCATTAAAAGAAAGGATAAGGTCTTGTCGTGGGACGACAAAACATCGGAGGCGTTCGAACAAATTAAAATAGATTTTTCTGAGGCAATCATGCTTAATCATTTTAATAATAAAGCTAAAATTTCCTTGACTGTAGACGCATCGAATAT
>OZ016504.1:12845255-12942755 GCA_963966595.1 Physocephala rufipes | reverse complement strand
TTATTTCATTGCGATGATGACGTCCTCGCGCGATTTTACTTAAAAATTTTTCACCTGCGGCGCTATCACAAAACTGAAAAATTTTTAAGAAAAATCGCGTGATATTTTCTAAAAAATTTTATTGGAAGTAGAATGTTAAAAAGAATGTTAGAATGTTAGAATGTTAAAAAGCAGTAGAATGTTAAAATTTCGTTTAATTCAAAAACTATTAACATTTCGATAAAATAACTTTTTACATGAAATATAGATATGTATACAGGCTTGCGGTTTAGGTTTAGATATTTTATTCCAAATTTCAAAGGCCATCAGCCCCGCCCACAGAAGGCAGCGGGAATTAGTTTTATGTTTTTTAGGATCAGGAAGAGAGCACAACAACAACAAATATAAAAAAGCTGAGCTAGTACGATCATGTGAATATGTTCCAATTTTTAAGTATACAACGATCAATATTTATTAAAAAATAGATAGCAAAATTTTAATAAATATCACCACACATTTTCATTCCGATGTGTAAATCACACGACAATTACATAGTTCTTAAGTGGTATCGTATAAGATGCAGTGCTACCGTGTGAAATCACAGGATCACGGTCTGTGTTGCGTTCTGCAAATAAGTACTTATACATATGTAGTTTTGAGCTTTAAAATGTGTTTTCTCCGCAATTAATGCATCGATTTTGGTGAAAAAAATATGCGCAGAAAGCTGGGAAGCATTTATTTCTAAATATTGTAATTTTTACTGGGGTTAATTATATATTTTAGAAAAAAAAATAATAAACCCGAGAAAAAGTACTGAAAATGTAAATGTTTAATTTTCTTGAAAAATAAGTTTTTCGAAAAAAAATTTAATGACACGAATGAAATATATTATCATTAGCTACAATTTGAGTGCTGTGCTATACAGCTACTGCATTTAGTTTACCAGATATAGCCTAAAGAATTTTCAACTTCAAGGACCTTTTTCTCGGAAATTAAGCGAGCTCGACAAAAAATTTGTTGTTTTTTTCGTTTGCAATAACACTAACAACAACAACAAAAAACGTCAAAAATAAGGGCGATTTTGCTTAACGGTAATGATGTTCCAAAAATTATAATATATAAAAATCGGCGTTGGCATACCTTGAGCTGTGTTTCACTTCGGCTTTGAATTCATACCCTTATAGCTTGAACACATAGAAATTACTGTTTCTGCCGGCAGTAGCAGAAATGTCAAAATTTACATGGGCTGCATTCAGAATCGCTAAGCGCTAAGCGCTTTTTGAAAAGCGCTGAGAGTCAGCGCTACCGTCTCTTCTGAATGCGTTGCTGCTTACAAACACCTGTTGTACTGTAAACACGAAATATTTGCGAAAATTCTAAAATTGGGAAAATGAGCGGCAGAGAAAGAATATGCTGAGCAAAGTCAGCGTGAAAATATTTCGCTGGAAAAAATGGCGACCGCTGAGCTAGCGCTGAGAGTCAGCGGTCCATTCACGACCACAAAACACTAAGCGCTTACAGTAAGCGCTTAGCGCTTAGCGATTCTGAATGCAGCCATTGGCTCTTATGGGAAGTGAGAAAAAAATGATTTCTGTCGGGCAGTAAGAGCAGTTTCTGCCAGGTAATAGATTGAAAATTTCTAATTTTACTGCCGTCTGCTACCCTTGTTCTTCTTATCGTGTTTTTGTTTTTGTTTCTTATTTGAACTGTATGAACGGAATTTTTACACAAACTTCTTATTTAGACCTTGAACACAGACTGGGAGGCAGAATACAGATACAGTTTATAGACAGCAAAAAAAGCACGGAGTTAAATTAATACATTCGGGCAGCATGAGCTGTCAAAATTTGAATTTAAGCGAAAGAAAAAGTGGGAAAGAAAAATAAAATTTTCAACGAAATATATTGCATTTTGTATTACCTATCACAACGAAATGAACCAAGGGGAAGCAGTTGAAGCAGTTAAAGCTCTTTTCCAATTGTCGGAATTGCTTGGCCTGGCTTGCAAAGCATACTTGTATGCCATTGAAAAATTGCGCCGGAGATGGTGGGTTCGGCCTGTAAACCTGCTCAGGGATATTGAGGGTTTCCAGCAAACAGGTACGAAACAGCTTATGTTAAGTGACGGAGAGCACTTCTTTAAGGCAACCAGGCTGGATCCAAAAAATTTTCAGACGTTGCTCGTACTTTTAAGGGAAAGATTGTCCCGAAATTCAAGGAGAGCGATTGCACCTGAACAACGATTGGCAATAACTCTTCTGTAAGTAATTAATATTAACAAAGATTAAGCAAATTTTTAGTGAATTCATGCCTTCAGATACCTCGCTCAAGGATGTAATATGCAAGTGCTCGCCTGGACCCACAAAATAGGACTCTCAACAGTTCGCAAAATAGTTGCAGAAACATGCGAAGCTATGTGGAACGAGCTGCATAGAGTTTATGTGGCGCCACCAAATATCACCGACTGGGGTAGAAATGCGAATGCATTCTACATAAAGACTGGAATGCCTAACTGCTTAGGTGCGATAGATGGAAAGCACATACGGATCATAAATCCGAAGAAAGGCGGCTCACTCTACTTCAATTACAAGAGGTATTTTAGCGTTGTTCTGATGGCAGCCTGCGACGCTAACTACTGCTTCACATTCGTTGACGTTGGGGGTGTAGGGAGCCAGAGCGATGGTGGTATTTTCCTACGTAGCACATTTGGAAGGCAAATTTTAAATGGAACACTGCCGGTTCCACCAGATCAGCGGCTTCCAGGTTCCCCGATATGGTTTCCGCACTATTTTGTTGCGGATAGCGCATTTCCGCTGAAAGAAAATATTATGCGGCCATATCCTGGAACTAACCTGCATGCTGACAAGCAGAATTTCAATAAAATGCTGTCCAAGGCACGTGTCCACATAGAAAACGCATTCGGTATACTTTCAAGCCGCTGGCAGGTTCTTCGTACACCCATACATGCCAAGCCTGAAAATGTAAACAAAATTGTGTTGGCCACAATAGTGCTGCATAATTTCTTAATGCTTCAAAAAGACGTGAGCTACTTCGATGGCGAGGTCCCAGAAAGGTTTGGTAGCGAAACCTGCCAGAGAGTTCGTTTGCCAACGTCCAATCGATCTACATTGCGTGCATTCCAATTGCGAGATTTACTCAAAGATTATCTGTATCAAAACAGAGATACTTAGATTTAATACATACACATCCAAAAAATATACTCCACCACTTGTCTGATGTTACAAATATATATTAATACTTAATTCAAACAAAATTCTTTTATTAATATTTCACATTGTTCACCATAACTTAAAAATCAAACAATTCATAATAAACAATAAAACAATTCATATATGAGTAAATATAAATAAACTGGCTACGATTAAAAAACTGACTACCTCGTACGAGATCATTACGATTAACAAAATTTTGCATTATTTAATTATCTGCAGTCTGGCATTCATGAAAACTTCGTACCGCGGAGAACACCACACTTTGTACTTCATTTATAACGGACCTCTCCAAGTCTGCTGGCATACAGGCTGACTTTAGGATGTTTGCTAGGCCGGAGAACGCCATGTCGACTATGTTCTCCTCCCGTGCTGTAAATCGTTCTGATATCTTGTTGGCAGAATCCGTTATTCGTCTCACCACCTCTCCAAAACCGTCCTGTATTTGACGCTGAATAAAAAAACAGCAATCAGTTTAAGAGATCTCAGTTAGTTTAAGAGATACCGTCAATTTTTCAACGAAAATTAGAGTAATATGTGTGTAACTTACATATTTGGTCGAGGTTGTTGCATTTTCTACCGGCGATGGTGCTTCTGTAATACATGGCGATGGGCTGTTGGCGGTTGGTGTGATGTCCTCCATGGAGACGTATGATGAGGTGTTACATTGAGGTGAGGTGTTACATTCTAAATTTCCTGTCGTGCTGTAAGAGAAGATAATTAAAAGTTTAAATTTATTAAATAATTTGCGTGTTACGTTAATTTGAAGTGAACTCCATCAAGGAAGCTCATGGCTTCAAAATGTCGCCATTTTTTTCGATGTTGTGGCCTACCACTACCGGATGCCAAAATTTCGGTGCGCTTAGCACGGCGGTAGGTATCACGCAGAACTTTCCACTTTCTGCGGCAAGTATCCCCTGAAATGAGAAACAAGGTACTTAGCTTTGTACGTATGTAGCTGTGAAATTTACAATTGCACAAAAAATTTACCATCCAAATTAATTTTCCTCCCGATCTCGTTCCAAACGTCGTCCTTCTTTGGAGTATTTTTGTAAAACAGCGACCTTAGGTCGTATATGCACGGGTGCTCTTTGACTGCATTTATAAGTATTTCATCTATCTCCATTCTGAAATCTATAGAAATATTTATTAAAAACTCTAATTTAGAAATTAAACAATAACAGAAATATACTCACATATGCTCGTAGAGTTCAACAACCTATAAAAGTCAAAAGAATGTATAAAAAAGAAGAAGAAGAGAATTTTGCTGCTGTCAAATTAGAATTAGACCGACAGCAGGGAGTCAAAATTCGGCAGAAAAGTACGGAGTCGGAGTTTTTTCTCATTCTCCATAAGAGCCCATGTAATTTTGAATGACTCTGTATTCTGCCTCCGAGCCTGTGTTTACTACTTTACATTTTGCAAAGCATTTTAACATTTGCTGCCTTCTGTCCGAGAAGTCTATGTGTTCAATAATGAAATGCTGTTACTGCCGGCAGAAACAGTAATTTCTATGTGTTCAAGCTATTATTCTAAGTGACGAGATGAGACGAGCAAATGTTTGTACTGAAAAACAGCTGCTAATCAAAAAACTCGTCTTTTGGTAATCCAAGAGACGAGTCGTTATTCAACTTGCTTGTTACGTCTTTTTTCCTCGTCTTTTTGGTAATCTAAGAGACGAGTCGAGACGCGAAAGTAGGTTTTTTCTGCTAAAAAATACGAACGGGAATAGAAAAACGGGGAACGGGGAATAGAAAAAATGAACGCGAGAGCATAGAAAATCATCCGCGCATCCATTTGCAAATTACCGCGTATTTTTTGTGCAACTTGTCAGAAACCACAAGGCTTGTTTACAGTGTTGGAAAGTGGCTCTCGTAAATAGAATTGGTGCATACTTTTGACTGAAAATTGAGAAAATTTACGGAAGAAAGCTGAAATGTTATTATATTAATATCTTGCACAGTTTATTTTATATTGTAGCTTTGTTTATTTTAAGTATTTCGTGAAGAAAAACAACTGACTTTAATTTGTGTGTATTCACCACATTGAGTATTATAAAATTTGTGCTTCCAACACTGTAAATATATTAGCCACCATAAACGAGACGTAAGAGCAAAACAAGGTAAACACCTCGTCTCTTAGATTACCCTTTTTCTTCGATCGTGACTCGTTAACGTTCAACGCTAAATAGTTTCCTCGTCTCTTAGAATAAGCATTTCAATCAATTAAGGGTTACCTGCCTGAGGTACATGTTTTATTATTCACCTTTTGCGTAGGTAAATATTGAAACAGGGTTCACGACATAAAACCATTTGAGATAAATTAATTAGTTTTCTATTTAAATAAAATAATTATCGCAAGGCTCTAATTGAAATAAGCACACCTCCCGTTAGTGCAATCAGAATTATTCTTTAAGACCAAAAAGAAAAATGAATGATAGGAAAAGTAAATAAATAAATTTTATATATTCCTAAGTGCGCAAAAAGTACCTTATTCAATAAAAAACCATACCACTTCCGCCGCTGTTTGTTCCTAACGATAATAATAGCATTCAATTTTGCTTTATGTGACATTAATTATTGTTTAAAATAGTAATTCTTTGCCAACTAAAGTAAGCGCGCAAAAAGTACTTTTCCTAACATGAAAATAATTATTATTGCCGTGAATGTAAATATAAAAAGTTCAAAGTAATTACCCTAGTTTGAAATAAGCACAATTAATATTGTTAATAATTAATTAATAATAAATTAAATAATAATAGTATATTACCAATTACACAGAGTGCACAAAAAGTACTTTTCCTAACACGAAATTAATTATTATTACCGTGAATTTCAAGAGATCAAAATAATAGCCCTCGCTTGAAATAAGCACAATTAATATTGTTAATAATTAATTAATTATGAATTAAATAACAATAATATATTACCAATTACACAGAGTGCACAAAAAGTACTTTTCCTAAATTGTAATCATTAACGCTGGTGTTATTACGTCACTGATATTTTCACCACATTGTTTTTAAAATAATTGGAAAGAGTAAAATAATAGATATAATTAAGTGAAATATATAGCGGAAAATGTCAAAAACAAGGATTTGCTGCAGAAACTGCCCCAGCGGGACAAAATAATATTCGTTCCCGAAGGCAAGTGTCCAGTGCCAAAGGTAAGCTTGCGAATTGGAAATTTTTGCTCGCTAATTGGTAGCAGTAAAAATATCAAGTTGGCCGGCGTTTAGCTAATAACATTTACATGTAAAATAAGACTAACTATTAAGGTTCTAGTAAGAATTTTCTTGATATTTACTAAGGCTGGAACCACACCAAGTCAACAGGTGGACGGAAGCTGAACCTTTCCATAATTTCCTAGGTAAGTACAAAACTTTCTTTTGTGTTTTATATTTAATGACCTTTATATTTTTCTAGGAGTATTGATGGTTCGGTGTGGTTTAAATAATTATTTATTGTAAGGGTGAAATAGGCCTACTGGGGAACCGGACACCCAAAAAAGTCGGTAACGCATCACAGTGCATACCTCATGGGTGAGGTGGAATTGCACCTATTCACATAATTATATAAAAGTATTTACACAATTTTTATAAAAATGTTAACAAACTTAACAACTAATAATAAACATAGCTCAATTAAAATAACATATTAATTGAGCTAAAAATACTTAAAAATTAAATTATTATATTATAAAACAAGAGTATTAAAAAAATTTTAAATTTAAATAAATTTAAGCAAAAAAAATAAGAATGCCGGACTTGCGAACATGCTGCCAAAGGGTAGAAGGGTAAGAAGAAATCACAAATACAGGAATTGACGTACATACGTTTAAATACTATTTAGAATTTTATTATTAAATGATTAAAGGTAAATATATCAAAGCACATGATCTTTCAAAAAGAAATTAAATTCAATTACGAAAATTATTCACTAAAATTTTGCTACTAATTCTCTATCCAAACGACGAACACAAGCAGGTCTCTAATCTAATCGTTTCAACAGTTGTTTCCTCTGAAAGTGTGTATCGATTAGTGTTTGATTACGCGTATCGTCCAAGTCAAAAGATCTTATGAGGGGATCCCAAAAGTCGTCAGGAGTGGGAAGTATATCAAATTCTGGTGATTTATTAAATAAATCTCTCGTTAAGCCCGCATTACTTCCTTTGTCATCTTGAGGTTTTAACCCTTCTCGCCCAACTCCCTTGTCTCTTTTAGCTAAAATTGGTTGCGGCATAAAATCTTCCGTTTCACTACTACTGCTCTCATCAAATAAATTCCTTTCGGCTACTTCCATTTTTGATACTGTTTCTTCCGTTGTATTTTTTGTGTCTGTTTTCTCTTCACTTCTTTGCTCCTTCTTTTCTAGAAAGGAAAGTATTCAAAATTAATTAGAATTCGACCATTATATTGTTTTTACTTTTTGTATTACTTCGCGCTTTCTATACGTTTTAAATTATTTAAAGTCTCATTGCGATTTTTGATAACTCCATGCTTTTACTAACTTTATGAATTTTGATAACTTTGATTCTATGCAGGTGCTAGGTGCAGGACATTATTATAATGCTTGGTGAGTTACTATAAATTGTTAAGCGTTCTGAATTGGTTAGAACTAGAGGAAAGTTTAGCTCATTCGCGCATTGAAATCAATGAAACTCTGAAAGAATTGAATATATTAATCGATTACGACGAAAATTAAATATTTAATAGAATTACCGTAAATTTTAAAGAGTATGGAGCCTGATTTTACTTTGATGACTGAGTTCTTGCGAATTGAATAATTTGTTAGGCGCGCCTGTTTCAATTTCTTTTTCGAATTAAGTGGCGTCTTTCACTTGATTATTTCTATTTTGTGTAGGTTGCTATATACTATCTTGATTGCAAATTATTCATGGCAATATTGAGTTCATCTGGAGTAATGCCAACATCACCCTCAACTCTTTCTTGCTGTTCCTTCCTACTACTGTTCCAATATCGCCTGTTCAGTTCGGCTTTAGAAAGGGAAAAGGTGTAGAAGATGCGTGGGCTTTCGTTAGGAATTGCGTTAGGGAAAGCAGCTCCAAGTATGTCTTGGGTATCTTTATTGATTTTAAAGGTGCTTTCGATTACTTGAGCTGGGATAGGGTTATAGGTAGATTGCGGGAAGTTGGCTGTCAAGAAATTAACTTGTGGAAAAGTTATTTCTCTGACAGAAAAGCTAGGGTAGTTGGTGTGTGTGATAGTGTTTGTGTTGATGTAGTGCGTGGCTGTCCGCAGGGATCTATCTGTGGTCCATTTATATGGAACCTAATGATGGATCCACTGCTGCAGCAACTAAACACGCACTGCATATGTTGCGCTTACGCAGATGATCTGCTCATTCTTCTTCCAGGTCAGTCTCGTGCTGAACTTGAAAAAAAGGCTGAGCTGGTGATGCCAATGGTGCATGATTGGGGCATGCGTGTGGGTGTAGCTGTGTCTGAGGAGAAGTCTGTCACCATGTTACTGAAAGGTAACCTGTCTGTCAGACGGCCTCCTACGGTGCGCTTGAACGGGGTGAGTCTCAGATATGTGACTGAAGTCAAATATCTGGGAATCACCATGGGCGAGCGCATGAAGTTCTTGCCTCACTTGACACGCTTGAATGAGCGAATGTGTAGTGTGGTTGGTCAGGTTAGGCGCGTTTTAAGGTCTGATTGGGGGCTGAGCAGGCGTGCTGTTCGTGTCATATATGACGGCTTATTTGTTGCTTGTGCAACTTTTGGGGCGTCGGTATGGTACGAAACAGTTATGACTGTTGCAGGTCTCAACCAGATTTTAAAATGCCAGAGAAGGGCGATCTTGGGGTGTTTACCAGTGTGCCGCACGGTTTCTACCGAAGCCATGCAGGTATTACTTGGTGTACCCCCTCTTGACTTGGAAGTCATACGTCTGGGTATGGCCTTCAAGATCAAAAGAGGTTTGTTAGATAGTAGTATTGATTGGTTCGCTCCTAGGGATATAGAAGGGCTGTCTAACAGTGATCGTAAGGCTCTGCTTAAAGGATGCGTCATGTCTAGATGGCAATCTAGATGGGATGCGTCTGATAAGGGCAGAGTCACTTACAGCTTTCTGAAGGATGTCTCCTTCATGGGCATGAATCCTGAGCTGAATTTTGGTCTCAGTTTAGGATTCCTTTTGACTGGGCATGGGTCTTTCAATGCATTTTTGCATAAGAGAGGCCTGAGCCAGGTTGAGAGTTGCCATTGTGGTTCGCCATTAGAAGATTGGGTGCATGTTCTGTGCGTGTGCCCATCTTATTCAGAGTTTAGGGATTTAGAATCGATGGGTATTGTCTTTGGTGATGACGGCTGTGACGTGAGCGGGGTTTTTTCCTCTATCTCAAACGTTCACAGCTTGAGTAGTTTCGCAAAGAAGGTCTTTGATAGGCGCAGGATTATGCAGGAGTAATTAGGTTGGTATGTGGAATTCAAAGTCTTGGCAGTTTCGAATTCCGAGTTTTGATTTCAGGATTTTTAAAATTTTCAAATTTTAAAGATTCTGATCTTTGAATTTCGGGGTTGAAATTGGTAGGATTTTGAATTTCTCGAGCTGAAACGCTCCTCCAATATTTTTGTCCCCCTCTTCTTCGTTTCAGCTCCACCCCTCCCAAATTCCTATTTCCTCCCCCCTCCCCTCTACCCTCACTCTTAGGCCGCCAGTCCGGGGTT
This sequence comes from Physocephala rufipes, assembly GCA_963966595.1. NCBI lineage: Eukaryota > Metazoa > Arthropoda > Insecta > Diptera > Conopidae > Physocephala > Physocephala rufipes. The sequence goes on along the minus strand of OZ016504.1, from coordinate 12,932,854 downwards.
GTATGGAACCCAACTGGAAGTGACTTTCACGGTTGCCAAAGCTTCACCAGAAGCTATATTCTGGTACCGCGGGAGACAGGGTGCCCAGTGGTTGGAATAGCTTTCATGCTATCCAGCCACTCCTGTCTATTGAGGTAGGCCCCCTAGTGGGAGCATCGCGGTGGTTGTGGTTGTTCCCAAATTCGCGGGAGACATTAGGGTTGTATTTTCAACTCAAGAGGTGTAGATAGGCCTCGACTCCCTACCAAGGAGTAAGCTCATGTCCTTACGCATGGCTTTAGATCTGGTACTGGAGATGGCACTTCGTGCTCATCCGATGGGCGCCGGTCGACGCTTAAATTGACCCCGTGTGGGATGGCCCACCGTGAACTTAAGCCTTCACGGCAGGTGTTCACGTAAAGCACCGACAGGAATCTGTTCCTTCCTACTTAGGGTGCCAGTCCCGGGTGCATGGGCCCAAAATGGCAGTGACCTGGGTGTATGAAACGGTCACTTACCACGATTGTGGTACTCCCGGCTTCCGGAGCCTACCATATGGCTTTAAATTGGTACCACGGGAGACAAGCTACGAGATTCAGCCCCAGTATGTGTGCTAACAGCTTAGGCTGATAGTTACACGATCTGGGTTAAACAGCCAGTATGTGTACTGATAGCGTATGCTAACAGCTACACCATCTGGCATTATATTCCAAGCCCCACATGCTTGTCATTGGGTAGGCCCTTCGGGAGCTTCGTGGTGGCTGTGGTTAATACCCAAAGTCACGCGGGTACGAGTCTAGTCAGCTCGGGTGTGGTAATGCACTAAAATATTACCGGGTGCCGGGCCCCGTAGACCGGCAGAGGTTTTAGATAGGCCTCGAATATACCTTAGTGGAATGTCCATCCCATGCACATGGCTTCCAAAGGTACAAACGCCCCGGCTTGGTAACCCGGAGGCACTGGGCGTCGGTTGCCGCTATAAAGTAAAAAGGTACATTCACAAAGTCTGTACTTGCAACTCCGTGCGGGATGGCCCGCCGTGTACTTAAACCAATCATGGTAGGCGTACACGTAAAGCACAAGGCAGAAATCTGTTCCTTCCTACTTCGGGTGCCAGTCCCGTTGCAGTGTGGGCAACAAAATGGCAGTGACCAGAGTGCAAGCTGGTTTACTAGCCATGAATCATGCACCCTGGTTCCGAGGCCTCACCGAAGGCTTAAAAGCGGTACCACGGGTGATGCACAATGTATAGGGGTCTTTCCAACCCCGCGCAATATAAAGCCCACGCATATAGCGCATCGTGGGTAGGCTTCTCACTTGTGAGAGCTTCATGGGGGTTGTTGGTTGCCACCCAAAGATACGCGGGTAGAGACCTTGAGTCTCCGCGTGAGTTGCGTGAGGAGGCAGCCTCCGTCAACTCGGCTGCCGGTAGCCAAATACCGGAAGTGGCCTTAGGTAGTGCCGCGATTGTAACCTGCAACGGATGTCATGCCACACCTACAGGCATCCACAGGTACAAGTTAAGCTGCGGCTGGCTTACCGCAAGCAAATTGGGCGTTGGTTGTCGCCATGAATCATAAAAGGTACGTTCACAGAGTTCGTACTTGCAACTCCGTGCGGGATGGCCCGCCGAGGAATTAAGCCATCAATGGCAGGTGTCCTCGTAAAACACCAGACAGAAATGTGTTCCTTCCTACTAATCTATGCAGGCTAGTTCCGATATCTTACCAAAGATGTAAAAATGGTGCCACGGGTGGTGCGCAGCTCATTTTGGGTCTTAAACAGACCGCTAATATAAATGCCCACGTACACAGCACACCAGTGGGTAGGCTTCTCATTGCGAGAGCTTCGTGGTGGCTGTGGTACAACCCAAAGATACGCGGGTAGAGACCTAAGAGTCTCCGCGTGGAGTTGCGTGAGGAGGCAGCCTCCGACAAATCAGTATGCCGGTGAGTAGCACACCGGCATAAAGAGGTTTTAGATAGTCCTCGATCGTCAACCTGCGAGGAATGTCCTGCACGTCCCAGGGTTCCATAGGTACACAAATGGCGCAATAGGGCAAAGTTGATGCCGTGGCTGATGATTGCCAGTATATAAGGTATTCACAAAGTCAAACGACAACTCGGCAGCCGGTGGCCAAACACCGGCAGAGGTTTTAGATAGGCCTCGATCGCTAACCTGCGAGGAATGTCTGCGTGTCCCCAGGCATTCCATAGGTACACATAAGGTGCAACAGGACAAAGTTGGAGCCGTGGCCGATGATTGCCGGTATATAAGGTAGTTCATAATAAACTACCTAGTAATTCCGAGTGTGGGTAGGCCCACCGTGAGTTTAAGCTAACTATATGCAGGCACTCACGTTAAACACCGAGAGACAACTGTTCCTTCCTACCTGGGTGCCAGTTCCGTGGTGTAAGGGCCCAAAATGGCAGTGACTAGTGGGTATGAAACGGTCACTTGCCATGAAAGTGGTATCCACTGGTTCCGAAGCCTACCAAAGGCTCTAAACTGGTACCACGGGATGCAAGCAATCATAGCGTACATTAGTATTATATACTAAAATATATATTCCAAGCCCATATGCTTGTCATTGGGTAGGCCCCCTTGTGGGAGCTTCGTGGTGAAACCCAAAGTCACGCGGGCACGAGTTTGGATAAGCTCGAGTGTGGTAATGCACTAATACATTACCGGGTGCCAGGCCCCATAGACCGGTAGAGGTTGGATAGGCCTCGACGAAAATTTAAGTGGAATGTCCATCCCTTACACATGGCTTATAAAGGTACAAACGCCACGGCTTGGCAACCCGTAGGCGGTGGGCGTCGGTTGTCGCTATAAAGAGAAAAAAGGTACATTCACAGAGTCTGTACTTGCAACGCCGTGCGGGATGGCCCCCCATGGACTTAAGCCAACACGGCAGGCGTCCATGTAAAACGCATAGAGGAATCTGTTCCTTCCTACAGAATTCCAAAATAATCATCAGCTCTTTATTCTATTTGGGGATGTTTTTGGGATTTGTGGTGACATGAAAATAAGACACCGGTGGTGTTGGCCAGCTCAAAGGCTATACGACCATCCGAATTCTGGCTGAAGCCAGTGTTATGTTCTACTTTTTCGTATTAATATTTTCTTTTACTTAATCTATAGAAATTCATCTATAGAACTTACTGAATTTAAATTCTTGTTCGTGACTCTTTTTCTTATTATCTTCACTTCAAAATAGAGCAAAAAATGTGCTTTCAAATCAAGCCGCCGAAGCGAATTGTTATTTACATATTTTCATGAAATGTCATACGTGACATTTAATATGGTGAACTACGCATACATACACATAAACCCTGTACGTAAGTTTCGGTCGTGTAAAATTTTGGTTTTTTTGCCACATTTTTTTAATAACAAAAAATTGTTTTGTCGCTCACCTTTAGTTTAAGAATTATGACAGTTTTAATTAAACCATACAACAAAATGTTATAAAATATACACCTTTATAAACGTTTTAAAGCCTTTTTATTGTTCACCTTTTAGTTTTACCAAAAAAATTAAACATTTCCCGAAAACTTTCATTTTATTTTTACTACAATTTTTTCTAATCATTAATTTTATTATCCAACTAATGTATACGTACCATACTTACTTCAGTCCATATTTCAAAACAATACTTTTCATCTTTCTGCACGTATTTTTTTGCTATCCGTATTTTTGGTGCTCTGCACCAAAATTGCTCCATTAATTTACGAGAAAATTCGTTTTGAAAACTTTTATGGTGTGATAATAACACACAGAGATAAATAGATAGGACACTTCGCACTAAAAATATGCATTTGCTTTATACAATCACAGAATGGTGCAAATTTTGCTGGAATTTGGTACTTATTACTTAGGAAACGCGTGCTCGCGTCAACATCAATCAAAATCATGGGCTCGAGTATGAGTTGAATTGAATTTTAGGCGTCAAAGGTTTGGTGGATATGGTTGTGCCTTCTGAGAATTTTGGATAATTTTTTCGCGAAATTTACTTCGGGATTGTTAAAATATTGTTCGACGACGGAAAGAGAGATAATTGCGTAGAAATTCGTTATAGTTTTGATATTTCAAGCTTTTAAAATACAACATTTTGAACTCAGTTGAAGGACATACTGCACTATGAGGCCCCGTCAATATCGTTGTAGAAATTACACCACTTGTTTATATGCAGTGAAACATGTTGTTGTTTTCTTCTGCAAACTAGATGAAAGCAAACAATAACAAATGATGTAAACAATGCATAAAAAATAGACGTCAAATCACTTTTTCCCCGTGGTGAATTGAGAGGATGCATATACGAAGGCCGCCATATATGAACACTTTTTATGCTAACAATAATATATTTGCCCTAGTATTTTACGTGCTGAGGGTATGGACACGGAACAACTTACCATCTGACATGCCTCACGGATGTTGTTGTTGTTGTTGTTGCTATTAAAGCTATTGTTGCTGATGCCGAAATCGGTAGTTATTAAAAATATAGATAGATAAATTTTATTGAATATCAGCATATATATTAATTCCGAAGTGTAAACCACTCGACATTTACACAGCTGTAAAGCAGAGATAATGAGATAGGAAACTCTTTTCCAAAAAAAAAATTATGACAAATCAACGCCAAAATTGTTCACGACTGAAACTCACGTACAAGCCTTTTGCGTATGTTTACGTAATTCACCAAAGTTATGTCACGTATGACATTACATGCGAATATTTTGTAAACAATGATCGATTGTTATAGGGGGTACACATTATCGAACTTGATTGTCGATCAAAATAGCTTCAGTTTTGACTGTAGGCTAGCAACGGCCAAACGATCAGTCAAAGCGAAGCTCAAACCGTCAGTCAAGCTGCAAAATTCGATTTATTCGTGTATAATGGAAAAGAAAAAAAATCGGGTGCGCATTATTTCTTATCGCGATAGCGGAAAAAGAAAAAAGATCAAAGAAAAGAAAAATATGGGTAAAACAGTGGATCGGATCCAAGAAAAAAAATTCCCATGTAAATATTTTAAAAGAAATAAATGAAACTGAGCCCATGGATTTTAATAATTATTTCCGAATGACGAATGAAAATTATAAAATTTTTCTGACACTCGTGACTCCACTTATTAAAAAGAATGATACAACAATGAGAGAAGCCATAAGCGTACACGAGCGGCTAGCTGTGACGCTGCGTTTTTTGGCCAAAACAAATATGACGTCTGATTGCCATTCAACCACAATAATTTTTGTGGTTGACTGTTGACTGACAAAAGAAGCAGCCACACTATCAGTCAAAGCGAAATTTGAGAGAATTCGAGCAAGACTGGCAGTCAAGTTCGATAATGTGTACCCCCTATTAATATTAAATTTTCTTGTGAAACAAATTAAGGTCAACCAATATAGGATTTAAAAACTTGATTCAATTCTCTTTTTCCATGCGACGAATGGACGTGGAGGCGAAATTGGTTAACCCTACAGAAATCAATCCTAATTTTCCAAATCGAAGTTCTTAATTTGAGAAAACGCATGGATCAGATAGTAATGACAAAGTAAGAAAGTGAAACTATGGATATTTATCAAAACGCTATGATGGATAATAATTATATTCCTCAGAGCTTACAACATAGCAATAACAATGTTGGAGAGGATGAAATGAAGGTTACGCAATTGCAGATGCATATGAAACTAGAAGAGGTTTGGAGAGTATTGTGAAATCTGTTGGTGCTGACGGTGGTGGAGAAAAAATATCTTGGTGAAAAAATTTATAGTGAAAAAGGCCCAGCGCTACAAATTTAATTCAAAAAAGAAACTTAAAAAATACGAAATCGATGAAACGCATTGAAGCGTGTAAATTATACGAGTATGTTTTACGTAACAATCTCAATAATTCAACACGTAAGTAAATGCTTGAACTGAAGACAATCAAAATTCCGTATAGATATTATTCAATTCTTTGACATTATAAACAAATATGACCTACATAATCTTGTTCAACACCAAAAATAATGAAATTTTCTAAATTGAAAAGTAGTTTCAAGCTCATTTAGCAAGCTATAATGGTTTAATATACTGGTTTATTGATTCTTTTTTAATAATTAACGATAAAATTTAGTTTATACCACATTACAAAATGCAGGCAACACTGTTTTCATAGGAATGCTAAAATTTTATTAAAATTTTCTTTTTTAAGAGTTTCGTTTAAGGATGAATTCATCACAATTATGTTGAAACACTAAGATGTGTGCAAGTAAATGCAAATAAATCATTTCATATATATTTTCAGTGTGTGTACTGAATATATTGAATTGAACTAAACTATTCAGGATAGAAAAATAAACTGTTAAATTATTTATATTACTTCAAAGTGAAGGTAGAAAAAATAATGTAATTATATTAATTCACATTATTATTAATAATTACATTATTAAATAAATTCTTTTAAATATTTGTTTAATTAATTTTACCATCACTTATATCGTAAAATTGACTTGAATGCTTTGATTAGCCTATTAAGAAAAACTTCATTTCGAAAAATCATTAAAATTTATACCACATTTCATTTCGTTTATGTTCTCATAAAATATTTTAATATCTTAATTTAAGGTCAGGATTATTAAACCACATATACTGCAATTTAATTGCTTCGGCGAGTGATTAGTAAACATGAAAATCAAAACAGAGCCCATTACTTGGATTTAGGGTAATGCCAATAAAGCAACATGCAGAATTTGTTTATGTAAATTGTTTTAATTATTTGTTAAATTTATTTTACCCTCTTTGGAATGCTTTGCCCCATTAAATAAGTAACTCCAATTCGCGAATCATTAAATTATTACACGAAATTTCATTTCATTTATTTCCTCATGCTTACAAAAGCGCAATGTTTTTGCCGATAAATTATTAGATATATTATGGTCATCAAACAAAGTATGAATACAATGCATGTACACAACTTAAAGCGTAAAAGTGTAAAGTGGGAATTTTAGTGTAATCGAATAGAGTGTAGTGGGAAAACCAGTTCAAGGTCAATGTTGTGTTCTGCAAAGAAGGACTTATACATAAAGATTTTTGGGTTTTAAAATGTGTTTTCTCAGCAATTGCTGCATTGATTTTGTTGAAAAATAAAAAAAAACATACTCAGACTGCTAAGAAGGTTTTATTTCTAAATATTGAATTTTAGAAAAAAACAAATTAATTAACACGGGGAAAAATTACTACAAATTGAAATGTTTAATTTTCATGAAAAATACACGTTTTTCACAAAAAAGTTTAATGAATCAAATGAAAGATATTATTATTAGCTACCATTTTGGTAGCTATATTATGCAGTTATTGTGTTCAGTTTACGAGATACAGCTTAAAGGATTTTCAAATTCTAGGACCTTTTTCTAGGAAAGTAGGCGAGAGCGACAAAAAATTTTTGTTCACAACAACAGCAACAACAAATACGTAAAAAACAACGATTTTGTGTAGCGGTAAATATGTTCCACAAAAAAACATATTCCACCGCACATAAACAAAATTTATGTCATTTCTGTAACAGGGCAGGGCAGTTCGTCAACTCAACAAAAAATATTGTGTTTCTAAGGCCTGAGAGAACACAAAAATATCCAATTTTCAAATGATTTTTAAAAAGTAGTTCAAAGATGAATTGGGGCATAATTGTGTGGAAATTGGATATTGTTTTTGAGCTTTTAAAATACAATATTTGATACTGAGTTGAGGGACATGCTGTTCTACGTGACCATGTTACAATCGTTGCAGAAATCACACCACTTTTGTTTATGCGTTGTGAACAATGTTGTTTTTTTTTTTGCAAACTAGATGAAAGCAAACAATAACTACAATAGTGCACAAGTCCTCGTATAGTTACGTGACATAAGCAATACATAATAGATAGAATCCAAAGCACTTAATCGCGTGTAAAATTGTAGTGTCCTATCTCTTCATCAGAGATAACGAGATAGGAAACTTCTCTAACTGCAACTCTGATTTAAGGTAGAGTTCGTGAGTTTAAGCCACTGATGTAATTTCTTCCGTGGAAATTTTATATTTAAGACCCTAACTAATGATTTTTTCTTAGAAAATCAAGCTTAAGACCCGACCATTACACCTTTTTCAGACCCGAATGACAATCCACTCTATAAGTTCACTAGCTTTGTTTTGATATGCTAACGTAGATATTGGTTTATAAAATTCAATTAGTTTTCATGTACACTTTTATGATTTAAGATGCGTAAACAACTTATGCGCATTGTTGTGCGATTTATTTAATAACTAAAATATCTGTATAAATAGATTAGGAACAAATAAATGTAGTTATTTCATATGCATATGAAAATAAACGAAATTCAATTTTATTAAATATTTTAATGTATAACAGATTTGAAAGGGCTTAGTTAATAGAACACTCAAATCCTTTAAAACAATTTTTGGACACGAGAATCTAAATATAAAATTACACCAAATAATTCATTTGAACAAAATGCTTCACGTTGCTTTATTAACAATTATGCTACCATTACTTTGAAGCCAAGTTACTTTGAAGCCAAGTTAAATTAAATTAGACGCACTAATTTATGCAAAATATAAGAGATTTTTCTTGAGTATTCCAATACACAAATATTACTATTTTTAGTGTCAAATAAAATTGTATTATTATTAATAAGTTCCTTTCTCCATCGTAAATCATTTAATATATCTTTTGAGCTCCTGGTGCTCACATTAATAACCAGACCTACAAGGAATTATTTACTTACTATCATCAAGAGAAGCTCTTGAAAAATCAGATATGTAAAACATGCAGCATTGGCATACCCTAATTATTTCATCAGCTCTCCCATAAATTCGATGATTTTAGTGTTGCCAGCATGTGCGGCGCTTACTACTTAATGGGCCATTTTGGGTATTCGCATTAATGCAGTGTTGCCAGTATTCAGCAATATATATTGTATCCAAGTTTTTTGTTAATTATTAAAAATATTAATATAATAATATATTAGTATTGCTGCGTATGCATCGAACAACTATCAAGTTTACCAAATTTCATAATTTTTGGTCATTTGGATTGCAATTTCAAACGCTTCGATAATTTCTGTGCTATATTAACATGGTTTTTAGCTAAGCCATTTATTTTCAGATGAGATTATTTCAATCGTGTCATTAAGGATGCTAATAAAATGTTTGCATTTACAAAGTGCACTCTGTCCATTTCTTTCTGTTTTAGTTCCATTTATTGATTTATTTTGCACAGCTGTGATAATTTCGCCAATAATTTTTCACCACACCTTAAGATATAAATAATTTTACTATGATTTTCTTGTAAAAATGAGTTAAATACTAATTCAAATAATATAAATAAATATGCCAGACTTCCGAATATGCCGCCAGGATGGTTATCTAAGGATCCGCACATGTGCAAGTTTCCGAACGCAAAAATTGTTGACCTTGTCATTCCTATGAAAATTACTTAGCGGTTGGGCCAGTTGCGGTTTAAAAGTTATAGTCAAGTGCATGTTTATAACTTCAGTTTGCATGTCCTTGGAACCGATACTAGATACCAGTATAATATCGCCACCAATTAAGAGAAGGATTTAGTGTCATTATTTTAGTTAATAACATTCTTTGCACTACTGCAATATTTGCGGTGATAAATATTAATTGCGTATATAAATTACATATATTAATTAATTTCTGCAAACAAATCAAATTATAAATTCACTATAAAATCATTCTATTAAAGTAAACTAACAGATATAAAATTAATCAATTAAAGGCACTGCACGCAATATTTGAATGTAACAATTTTAAAATAATACGGAACTTTTACGATGACTCTGTTTGCAGTTGAAAATTAAAGGGAGTAATTTTATCTTGAATCTTGAATATAGATCGCAATGCACCTAGGGCTGCAGTTTTGACTGTAGTGTCCACATTCTTTCCGAAACCTGTAAGTTCGCAAGTAAGTTATTTATGTGAATAAGATGCAGATTTTGAATATGTTTCTTTATATTTACCCCTCCCAGTAAGTTCTTTATTGGCGTAGAAGCCAACATAATACGTTGCTAATACGGTATTTTTAGCAGAATTTCCAATTAGTCAAGGATCGAGTTCAGATATTTGTTGTTCACGGCATATCGTTTTTAGCATTTCCTCGGGATTGCAGTAATGGCAACTGGAAGTCATCGTTTAGTCTCTCGCTGAATGAATAGAACTCTGGGTAATAATTCCATTGCAGTAAGTGTGATTTTCTTTCAGGTTCTTGAGCTCCTAGCTTTGTCGCTTGTTACCTCAACTCACGCAAAGTAGGAGCAACCCAACGCTTGAACGAATGACTCCGTGTTGAGAGAATTAATTGGTAATTTTTAGTAGCAACTAAAGTCAAATTACTCACCAAGACCTGATGTTTCAGTAGACTATTATTAGAATTATAATAATTCTAATAATTCAAATCAGTTTTGAGAACTGTACCTACGATAAAATGTAAACACAATAAATTGTTTACATAATACTTTCATGATATGTCATACGTGACATTATTTTTGTGAAGTACGCACTCATTTACGTAACCCCTGTACGCGAGTTTCGGTCGTGTAAAATTTTGTCGTTTTTTTGACACATGTTTTTAGGGAAAAGAGCTCTTATCTCGTTCTCTTTGCTCTTCATCAATGATAGTTCTTAATGGCCTGATTATGCTGCATTAAGGGCAGAGACTCTGCCCTTATCTCTGATTAACTTTACAATTGTTAAAATGCTTTCATTATGAGGTGTTCGTGTGTCTGTCGTCAGAGATAATGAGATAGGAAACTATTTTCCCCCAAAAAATTGTGACAAATCAACGCCATAATTTTACACGACTAAAAATCACGTACAAGCCTTTTGCATATGGTTACGTAATTCACCAAATTCATGTCACGTATGACAATCCATGCGAATATTTATGTAAACAATGATCGATCGTTTATATTAATTTTCTTGTGAACCAAATTAAGGTCAACCAATATAAGATTTATAAAGTTGATTCAATTCTCTTTTTGCAAGCGACGAATGGACGTGAAGGTTAACACTTCAGAAATCAATACGAAGATCCTAATTTGAGGAAACGCATGGATTAGATAATGGCAAATGGCAAAATAAGAAAGTGAAATGGATATTTATCAAAACACTAGGATGGATAATAATTATATTCCTCAGAGCGTACGACATAGCAACAACAATGTTGGAGAGGATGAAATGAATGTTGCGCAATTGCAGATGCATATGAAACTAGAAGAGGCTTTGGAGATTATTGTGAAATCTGTTGGCGGTGACGGTGCTTTGCGTGAATGTGTTATTGTCCAATCAATTGAAGGGCATTGGCGATTGGATACCAGAATATGATTTATATAAATACTATGAAATTTTGAACTAGAGAAAGATTTTGTATTCCTAACAATTAACCTAACAATTTTGTTGTTGTGCACTTGTGGAATGAGCAATTACTCCGAATTTGATTTGCCCAAAATATGTAACAGGTAAGAGTAATTTTCAAAGTCATCGGAATAAATGACGCTGACGTTAATACACATTGGATAAATTCCAGGATTGCCCTCTCGCTATGCTATGGATGACGCTTCTATATTTCCTTCATGTGAGAAATGGATAACGACATCTGGACGCTTGTGCTGCTCCCGGCAGAAAACCAATTTTAATGGTACAAGCTTTACTTTCCGCCACAACTGTGTATAATAGTATAACAGGGAAGTCATTAAAAAATGCACACATTAGAAAGATTTATGCATTTCCACGCCACACAAGAGGTATGCACGTTGGCGCGTTACCGGTTTTTTACGGATGTCCGGTTCCCCAGTAGGCCTATACTACACATACAAATACACAAGACACCCTAGTTTTACAAATTATACATTGTTAGTGACATAAAACTGTATAATAATATATAAAAAGTTGAAGTAAAATTTAGTAAAGTGATTGCTATATGTTATTAATGTTAATTGAAATGTTAATTATGATATAATAAATAAGTTTAGTTAAGCACAGTTAAATAGAATGTTAAAAAGAAGGAAAAGGAAAATGTTAATTCACAAATATAATTTTGTATACTAAATATATTTTACTGGAATACATACACGTACCCCAACGATCAATGCAGTAGATTACCATTGAATTATTTTACCGAACTGATTCTAAATGTGCGCTACGGAAAGGAGTTTTTGTTTAAAATTTGGAGACTTAAGCTCTTAAAAAACTGTAAAACAAAATATATTCTAGTCCTGACAAATAGGGCTAAAAATTCACCGGCTTTAAAATTTTCGCTAATTTATTGAGCTATGACTTGTAAACATATCCAGATCACAAATATTTTTACTCTCATTTGGATTAGAATGTTGGTTATTTAAATTAAAAATTTCCATATCAGAGCTATACATTATCACCTAAATCTAACATTGCAGGTTTTCCGATTGGAACAACTGGAGCTTCCAATTGGAAAACACTTGTGGTCGCTTTACCATCATACCTTGATCCATCGGTGGCAGCGTCCGGAAACCTGAAAAAGTGACCACCGCCTGCACATCCAACTTTACTGCATACTCGCACACATGGCATTTTTTAACAAAATTAGAAATCCTTGGAATGTATAAAAAAATTTTTATTTTGGAAATTAAAAAATCGTGGTGAAAAAATTTATAGCAAAAAAGGCCCAGCGCTGCAAATTAAATTCAAAAAAGAAACTTAAAAAATACGTATCATAATACGAAACATAAATGATTCATTATTTAATAATTAACGATAAAATTTAGTTTATACCACATTAAAAATGTAGGCAACATTGTTTTCTTACGAATGCTAAAAAATGTACTTAAAACACTACGAGCCTCATAAGCAGGTAACACTAAAATGGTCAAATCTACCTGTGAGGCCAAAAAATAATTAAAATAATTATGTTGAAACACTAAGGTGTGTGCAAGTAAATGCAAATAAATCATTTCATGAACTAAACTATTCAGGATAGAATTCACACAGCTCAAGGTATGCCAACGCCGATTTTTATATATTATAATTTTTTTACATTTGGATTCGATGATATCTTAATTCAGCCTAGTTGCAGAAGTTCACAGAAATGTTATGAGGATTTCTAGAATTACCCTGTTTGATTCTGCTAATAAAGTTAAATAAGTAAAATAAAGTTAAATAAATGAAATAAAAGAAATAAATTAATTTATATATATATATATATATATATATATATATATATATATATATATATATATATATATATATATATATATATATATATATATATATATATATATATATATATATATATATATATATATATATATATATATATATATATATATATATATATATATATATATATATATATATATATATATATATATATATATATATATATATATATATATATATATATATATATATATATATATATATATATATATATATATATATATATATATATATATATATATATATATATATATATATATATATATATATATATATATATATATATATATATATATATATATATATATATATATATATATAATATATATATATATATATATATATATATATATATATATATATATATATATATATATATATATATATATATATATATATATATATATTATATATATATATATATATATATATATATATATATATATATATATATATATATATATATATATATATATATATATATATATATATATATATATATATATATATATATATATATATATATATATATATATATATATATATATATATATATATATATATATATATATATATATATATATATATATATATATATATATATATATATATATATATATATATATATATATATATATATATATATATATATATATATATATATATATATATATATATATATATATATATATATATATATATATATATATATATATATATATATATATATATATATATATATATATATATATATATATATATATATATATATATATATATATATATATATATATATATATATATATATATATATATATATATATATATATATATATATATATATATATATATATATATATATATATATATATATATATATATATATATATATATATATATATATATATATATATATATATATATATATATATATATATATATATATATATATATATATATATATATATATATATATATATATATATATATATATATATATATATATATATATATATATATATATATATGTATATATATATATATATATATATATATATATATATATATATATATATATATATATATATATATATATATATATATATATATATATATATATATATATATATATATATATATATATATATATATATATATATATATATATATATATATATATATATATATATATATATATATATATATATATATATATATATTATATATATATATATATATATATATATATATATATATATATATATATATATATATATATATATATATATATATATATATATATATATATATATATATATATATATATATATATATATATATATATATATATATATATATATATATATATATATATATATATATATATATATATATATATATATATATATATATATATATATATATATATATATATATATATATATATATATATATATATATATATATATATATATATATATATATATATATATATATATATATATATATATATATATATATATATATATATATATATATATATATATATATATATATATATATATATATATATATATATATATATATATATATATATATATATATATATATATATATATATATATATATATATATATATATATATATATATATATATATATATATATATATATATATATATATATAATATATATATATATATATATATATATATATATATATATATATATATATATATATATATATATATATATATATATATATATATATATATATATATATATATATATATATATATATATATATATATATATATATATATATATATATATATATATATATATATATATATATATATATATATATATATATATATATATATATATATATATATATATATATATATATATATATATATATATATATATATATATATATATATATATATATATATATATATATATATATATATATATATATATATATATATATATATATATATATATATATATATATATATATATATATATATATATATATATATATATATATATATATATATATATATATATATATATATATATATATATATATATATATATATATATATATATATATATATATATATATATATATATATATATATATATATATATATATATATATATATATATATATATATATATATATATATATATATATATATATATATATATATATATATATATATATATATATATATATATATATATATATATATATATATATATATATATATATATATATATATATATATATATATATATATATATATATATATATATATATATATATATATATATATATATATATCGTAATAGTTAACGTCAATAGGATTTTTATCAGACCGAGATGCTTTACGATTGTTATAGTTCAACTACGTAAGACGGGATATATGATTGAATCATAAATATTTTCCAATCGGTAGAATATTTACCAATCATTAATGATTTCTGGGCTAAAATTCTGCAGGTAGAAAGAGAAGCAAAACTAATGGAAAACTATATTATGCGTCTAATATACGCGTGTATATCTTCACACTCGCTCTTTGTTTTATCCTCGTTCGGAGTAATCACGATTTAGCTAATTCGGGAGTAGACCGGGGATTAAAAATAACATCCATAATAAAACAGATTTTCCATCTGGCTTTTCACAAATTACATCAAATTTCTTGTTTAAGCAAATAATACCTTCAAATCTAAGTGCATATAAAAAACATGTACACTCACAATTACACATTTGTCCAAAAAATGTACCTAAATGGGAATTATTTTTATATATACATTTTAACTAAGTTGAAATCTCAAAATAATTGCATAAATGATGTGTCAATGGGGTCTAAGCCTTTAATTAATTTGCTCACAAAATTTACTCCGTTATTGTTAAAAAATAGTTCAACGATAAATAGGGAGATAATTTTGCAGAAATTGAATATTTATTTTGGTTTCTCAAGCTTTTAAAATACTATATTTGCTACTAAGTTGAGGGACGTATTGCGCTATGAGACCATGCTACAATCGCTACAGAAATCACGCCACTTTTGTTTATGTGCGGTGAAATATGTTGTTGTTTTTTTTTTGTGGAAACGATGAAAGCAAACAATAAGAACAACATGGTACGAGTTCACGTATAGTGTAGGTGATGTAGACAATGCATAAAAATTAGATGTCAAATCACCTTTTCGCGTGGTTAATTTGGAGTGGCCTTTCTCCTTTTCTACGATTGAGAATGATCTTGCGTTTTAACTGCTAGTTTAAAAATTTTGACCCTTTCAATTTTCAAAAAAAATAGTCAATATCTCATAAACCATATAACAAAATTATAAAATATTATATTTTATTATAAAATATACATCCATATAAGCTTTTTTAATCAATTTTTCTTCTTCACCTTTCAGTTTTACCCAAAAACTTAAACATTTCCCGAAAACTTTCATTTAATTTTTAGTACTTCTTTTTTTATTCATTAATTATTTTTTCGCTGTAGAAAATGCTCTGCTTTTTTGTTGTTGCTCGTCTTGTTATTCCTTTCTCCGTTTGTTTACTTTAAATGACACTAGCAATTAATAAAATTGTGTTGAAATTACAGATATGTTCTCTGCTAACTTCAGCGACAACTGTCGCGAGGTTGTGTTTATAGCATTAATTAATTTAATTTAGCATGCTGCTATAAACACAACCTCGCGACAGTTGTCTAACTATTTTCCTTTGTTCTTTTTAATGAAGTGAGCTCAATTTGCAACCAGAATAGGGTTGCTAGTCTGTATAAATAATCAACAACGTTTGTCATCGTACATAAACGAAGGTAGTGTGATTATGCAGTGATTGTAACGGGGTTTATTGGGCAACAACTTGCCACATAGCGAGTTTTGTAATTAATTTGAGCTGCTTAGATAATCGCCACAGACTAATAGCCCGTTCACACCGACCCCAAATCACACGGTGTGATTTCATGTTCCAAATCAGAGATAGTTGTCTCTGTTTCAAATGCAAATTCGAATGAAAACAATTCATTTGAGAATTATTCGCAATCCGAGCAAAAGGAAAGTTAATACGAATACATGCTGGGTTCCTTTCCTTTTTATAATTCACCACGGAAACAATGTCACGAACTGCCAAAATATTGAGTTTTCAATTACTCAAGGCGGTGTAAGCAATGTTCAAATGCATGATTACAGATTCGCATCCTGGACCGATGCAAACGTACTTCAACGGTATATTATATTACGAAAGCGTATATATACATGACCTTAGGATTCTAATTTAAATTTTTATTCGCTTCTAATTTTACAACATTAATATTCATAACCAATTTATCTATTTTATTTTCGACGATTTCCTCCACCACCTCCCGCCAAAATAGTAGCGATTCTAATAAATATATTTAAGGTGTCCAGATAAATAGAAAGACATCTAAGAAAATAAGCAAAATTAATAATCCCACAGAAATTCAGGAAATATTTAATGAATCTTACGAATTAACAGGATCAAATGGTGCACTAGTATACTTGGGATAGGTTTCAGCATAACGCACAATGCGTTGGGTATCATAGAGTAAAAATCCGCTAAATAATATCAAACCACCATACAAAGATAATGAAGCTAAACCTGAAAATTTTTTTAATATTAATTTTTCACGTATAATTTTGTATAATACCTGCTCCCAAAGCAGTGGTAGGTGGCAACCACATTGAAGCCAATGACGATGCAAAAACAAATCCAAGACCTACTGCTAAGGGCCCGCCCATATACAAGAACTTATCACTCGGAGCGCAAACAGCTATTGTTGATAAGCCACCAACAATTCCAGAGGTATACAAAGCTGCTCGTGTTAAAATGGGACCACCTAAGAGGCAGAGCGGAGCCACCACAGCACCCAAAACAGCACAATGAAGAGCCCAAGCAATTTGCTTGGCACCAATACCAGGTTTATATTCGATTGCTTGTGTGGCGACTCCGGTTCCGATCATTACTGCAAAGGTACCCAAAATTGACTGAAACAAAAAAAAATCACGCTTTCATTTACAAGAAATAAACTCATGCCGTTTCCCATTACTTACCATCCAACCATTACGAGTTACCAAAGCCAATAGTCGAGGTGATTGGAACACAGCCAAAGAACTCGCCGCCGTTATAGCAATTGATGCACCAAAATAACCGTATGTGGCATGAATCCGATCGCGTACATATTGTGGCCACATCCTAGAGTTTAATTAATAATTAACAACTCAAATAAAAAAAAATTAATTAGCGACTACATGGAATTATTATAAGTATTTTCATTGCTTCCAAAACCTAATCCGTAGAAGCACAGTCCACCAAGTCCAATAGCTGCGGCACCCGCTGCTGCTCCTCTACCCATTGAATAAGCTTTGAGGATGAATAAAAACAATCTTAGAATTCGTTAAAATTTTTTACTAAGAATCTTACCGTTTTCTGATGGAGGTGCCATCAATTTCTCTTTTATAGATGGGTTTCTGGTTTCGGTGCGGCTGTAGGGACTACGAGAGTCGCGAGTATATCTACGTAGAAAGAGGTGTTGAACATCCGTCACTTTCGGCCCAAATAAGGTTTTCTTCACAAAAGAAATATTTGCCGAAGGTCCAAAGCGTGTCGCCAAAGTCAACGCCGAACGCAACATTTTCACTTGTGATGAAATTTATACCTAGTATTAAAATTTCTAAAGGAACCAATATGCGAAATATTAAGAACTATTGAAATAATGCAGCTATTTTCGATAAATTTTACTTACGTTTTCTGATTTCCCAAATATAATTTTATTTTTATGTATTTCGTAGAATCTTATCTTGTTTTACGCTTGGTGTGTTCAATCTGTTTGAGAATTTAGCCTAAACCCCTTTCACATTTTTTATATTTCGTAATTGTGGGATATTTGCTGATTGAGGAGGTAATGGCTTGATTAGCCGTACATATCAGAGATAATGAGATAGGAAACTCTTTACCCTCAAAAAAATGTGGCAAAAAAAACCTAAATTTTACACGACCGGAACTCTCGTACAGGGGTTATGTATATGTATGCGTAATTCACCATATTAAATGTCACGTATGATATTTCATGAAAATATGTAAACAGTTCGTTGCGGTGGCTTGATTTGAAACAGAGATAATGAGATAGGAAACTTCTGAAAACTGCGACTCTGGTTGTAGATTTGACGCCGAAATGCATAGTAGTGTAAGTGGAAACGGACGGAAATTGATGACGTTTTCAATCAGAATCTCGCCTACCGTGCCCTCAATGACGTAATTTTTACGTTCAAACTCACCTACCGTGCCCCCAATGACGTCAGTCTTCCAATGAAAAATTTTGGTCTTAGACCCCATTGACATATCATTTATGCAATTATTTTGAGATTTCAACTTAGTTAAAATTTATACATAAAAACATTCCCATTCAGGTACATTTTTTTGACAATTGTGTAATTGCGAGTGTACATGTTTTTTATATCCACATAGATTTGAAGGTATTATTTGCTTAAAAAAGAAATTTTATGTAATTTGTGAGAAGCCAGATGGAAAATCTGTTTTATTATGGATGTTATTTTTAATCCCCGGTCTACTCCCGAATTAGCTAAATCGTGATAACTCCGAACAAGGATAAAACAAAGAGCGAGTGTGAAGATATACACGCGTATATTAGACGCGTAATATAGTTTTCCATTAGTTTTACTTCTCTTTCTTGGCCAGAAATCTTTAATGATTGGTAAATATTTTTCCGATTGGAAAATATTTATGATTTCGTAAGAACCAGGTAACTGCTTATTAAGGTTCAAATATCCAGTCTTACGTAGTTGAACTATAACAATCGTAAATCGTAAAGCAAATCCTATTGACGTTAACTATTACGATATATATTTAACTTAATTTATTTCTTTTATTTCATTTATTTAACTTATCTCTTATATTATCTCTGATTTGAAAGCACGTTTTGTGCTCTGTTGTGAAGTGAAGATAATAAGAAAAAGAGTCACGAACAAGAATTTAAATTCTATAAGTTCTATAAAGTAGGTTCGATAAAGTTTAAGTAAAAGAAATTATTAATACGTAAAAGTAGAACATAACGCGGTCTTCAGACAGAATTCGGATGATCGTATAGCCTTTGAGCTGGCCAACACCACTGGTGTCTTATTTTCATGTCACCACAAATCCCAAAAACATTCCAAAATAGAATAAAGTGCTGATGAATATTTTGGAATCCTGTGGGAAAGAACAACAAGAAGGAGTTACAAAAGGAAATGCACGGTAACAGCAAGGAAAAATTTTTGGGAGCGCTGGAAGGCAAACAATTAATTTGCAATCAAGATAGTATAAAGCAGCCTACACAAAATATAAATAATCAAGTGAAAGACGCCACTTAATTCAAAAAAGAAATTGAAACAGGCGCGCCTAACAAATTATTCAATTCACAAGAACTCAGTCATCAAAGTAAATTCAGGTTCCATACTTTTTAAAATTTACGGTAATTCTATTAAATATTTCATTTTTCGTCGTAATCGATTAATATATTAAATTCTTTCAGATTTTCGTTGATTTTTGAAAGAAGAAAGTTATCAAGATAGCACCTGCATGGAATCAAAGCCTCTCCTGCATGAAGTTTTCAAAAATGGCAATGAGACTAAATAATTTAAAACGTATAGAAGGCGCGAAGTAATACAAAAAGTAAAAACAATATAATGGTCGAATTCTAATTAATTTTAAATATTTTCCTTTCTAGAAAAGAAGAAGCAAAGAAGTGAAGAGAAAACAAACGTAAAAAAGACAACGGAGGAAACAGTATCAAAAATGGAAGTAGCCGAAAGGAATTTATTTGATGAGAGCAGTAGTAGTGAAACGGACGAGAAAGGTTAAAACCTCGAGATGACAAAAGAAGTAATGTGGGCTTAAAGAGAGATTTATTTAATAAGTCACCAGAATTTGATATACTTCCCAATCCTGACGGCTTTTGGGATCCCCTCATAAGATCTTTTGACTTGGACGATACGCGTAATCAAACACTAATCGATACACACTTTCAGAGGAAACAACCGTTGAAACGATTAGATTAGAGACCTGCTCGTGTTCGTCGTTTGGATAGAGAATTGGTAGCAAAATTTTAGTGAATAATTTTCGTAATTGAATTTAATTTATTTTTGAAAGATCATGTGCTTTAATATATTTACTTTTAATCATTTAATAATAATTCTAAATAGTATTTAAATGTATGTACGTCAATTTTTGTATTTGTGATATCTTCTTACCCTTCTACCCTCTGGCAGCATGTTCGCAAGTCCCCAATTCTTATATTTTTGCTTAAATTTATTTAAATTTAATTTTTTTTAATACTCTTGCTTTATAATATAAGAATTGAATTTTTAAGTTGTTTTAGCTCATATAATATGTTACTTTAATTAAGCTAAGTTTATTATTAATTGTTAAGTTAGTTAACATTTTTATAAAAATTGTGTAAATACTTTTATATAACTATGTGAACATTATGCGCATTTCCACATCACCCATGCGTTACCGATTTTTTTGGGTGTTCGGTTCCCCAGGTGGCCTATTTCACCCTTACAATAAATAAATATATCATTACATTATATGAAGTTGATATCTAATGATATGTACAATGATTTCAATAAAACGTACACAGTTAGAAGTTAAATAAATTGAGCCCAGTTAGACAGTTATATTGGTATAATATTACGGTTTTCCAATTTGCACTAGAACTCAATTGGAAAACATCAGCAACTGCTTGAACATCTTACCCTGATCCATCGGTGGCAGCATCCGGAAACCTGAACACGACCTCATCGCCTGGACATCCAGCCTGGGAGCACCCTCGCACACGTGGCATATTATTTTATTATTAGAAAACACGAAGTTTATGAATTTATAAATTTAATTAAAATTTTTTTAAAATTTATCGCGCACGTAAGTTGTGGTGGAAAAATGAATGAAAAAATCATTGGGAGGTGAAAAATAAATTAAGGCATGCCAATTCAAGCAATTTTATTCATTCGCTTTTATACGAATTTCTCTTAAGGATGAATTCATCACAATAATGTTGAAGAAATAAGTACGCAAAATATGTTATAAATTATGTAAATTATTCATATAAATGATGTAAACCATGCTCTACATATTTTTAATATGAATACCTAATATATTGAATTGAACTAAACTATTCAGGATAGAAATAAAACTTACTTAAATAATAACAGTAACTCAAAGTGGAGTTAGAAATTACCAAATAATTGTATTAGTTCACATTATTATTACACATTATTATTATTATTATTATTATTATTGCATTATTATTTACATTACAAAGTAAATTAAATTGACATATTCTTTTATTAGCTTGTTATTTAAGTCACACCATTTCGGAAATTATTAAAACTAAGCACTAGAACTAAGATGTTCGGTTTTTTCCATATAAAATTTTTAAATTAATAATATTAATTAAATATTAATTTAAAGCGAATATAGAACTTATAAAGTATTTACAATGAGGTGTTATATTAAAACATTGGTACTAGAGCTTGAATAACTTGGTGTACGATTAGCAAATATGATGATTTAAAACACAGTTCTGCACTTGGTTTCAGGTTAATGTGAATAAGTAATGCGCTAAATTCCTTTAAGTGAATTGTTTTTAGTATTAGTTTAATTTACCTTATCCTCTTAGGTAGAGTTATTTCTATTAAGCAAGTCATTTTTAATTTTTGAATCACTAACCTTACACGCAATATCGTTTCATTTGCATTTGTTTTGTTATATGTACAAAAGAAAAAGATTTTCGCTAATAAATTAATACTTATATCAAACAATATATAAATACAAAGCATATACACAAGTTGAACTATAAAAGTGCACATGAAATTTAATTCAACACTATATATCGATAACTAGGTTAGAATCTCAAAACAAAGGTGTTGGGATATGTAGACGGGATTGCCAAAAGGGTCTGAGGCTGAAAAGTTTTTTGGGAACGAAGTTTGCAATTCCAAGAATTGTTCTGATTTGTTTGGGAACGTAACTTCCGATTTCCAGGAATTTCAACTAACACTAACGCCAATCAGAGCTGCATTTTGCCAATCTGTCAGAAGTTTCCTATCTCGTTATCTCTGGTTGTGAGAATTTCCCCCCGCAATAAAATCATTTTGATATTTTGTTGTTTCGAAAAATTCTCTCAAATTCGAACAAAGTGATAACTAATAGTGAGTGGCCACATGAAGCCTTCACTTCAATGTATATTTACCAAGAAATTGACGACGAGAGACTGATTGAGCTTGTTCGGCTAAATGAATTATTATATAACAAATTCAAATCGAGCTATAAGCTCCAGCTGTGAAGAAGAGAGTGTGGGAGGAAATTGGAGGAACACTAGGAATCTCGGGTAAGTCTAATTTAACTTTAAATATAGTTAACTAAGCCTGAAACTAACTGAAAAATTATTTTTAACTTGCAAAAGAGTGATTGACAGTCGTTCTTAGGCACCTATGATTTGTAGTGGCTTTTCTAAATGGACGCCGACCAAACTGAACAGCAAATCATAGAAAGGACGAGTCATTCTTGTACTCATTTTGTAATGGTCTTGACAGAAAGATATTTCTCACATAGATCCTTAAGAAGTTATCGTGTTTGACATTTATTTCGTGCTCAATTAAAAAAGATGAAGATAGAAACACCAACATCATGAACGCAAATAAATGTATAATTTACAATAATCTATTTTTGTACGTACGATACGTTGCTCTTTTTAGTATAAGTTCAGAATGGGGGTCAAAGTTCAAATGGGGCAAAGTTCAATGGAAATACCATTTCAAAGGTATTTCCATTGTATATCATTAATATCATATATCTCTTTGTGATATCATTGACGCTAAAAAGTTATTTCATTTTTGTAAAAATATGCACATTTTTTAATTAAACGATTTTTCCTCTAAACAATTACATTAGAGTAACAAAAATGTCCATCTTTAATAAAATAAAAAGTCCATCTTTATCTTTCAAACGTGTACCGCATCATGTACTTATTGTTTTAGTTTACATAGTATTATATAATTAAATAATGTTTATATAGCGAAGACCGCCTAACAAAAGGAATTTTATGGATGCACTTTATTTTACCGTGAGTATTCTGCTTTCTGAGGGTTATTGAGGGCTCTTGTCGTGGCCGAGGACGACTTTTATGAACACAATTGATTTTATCATATGCATTCTGCTGGTTAAGGGTTACGATTCTTGCCGAAGCCGCCTATGTAAAAGGACTTCTATGCAAGAACTTCAATATATAGTGAGTTTTCTGTGGGCTGCCAGTCATATAATGAGGACTTCAGTGACGTTTAATTAAATAATTGTGTAAAATTCAAAGCAATAAATAACAAAACGTTTTTCATTGCTCACCTTTAGTTTAAGAATTATTACCGTTTGAATTTTTTAAAAAAATTGCCAATATATCATCAACCATACAACAAAATATTATAAAATATACTTCTTTATTAATTTTTTAATGCGTTTTTATTCTTCACCTTTCAGTTTTGCCCAAAAATATAATATGTTACTTTAATTAAGCTAAGTTTATTATTAATTGTTAAGTTAGTTAACATTTTTATAAAAATTGTGTAAATACTTTTATATAACTATGTGAACATTATGCGCATTTCCACATCACCCATGCGTTACCGATTTTTTTGGGTGTTCGGTTCCCCAGGTGGCCTATTTCACCCTTACAATAAATAAATATATCATTACATTATATGAAGTTGATATCTAATGATATGTACAATGATTTCAATAAAACGTACACAGTTAGAAGTTAAATAAATTGAGCCCAGTTAGACAGTTATATTGGTATAATATTACGGTTTTCCAATTTGCACTAGAACTCAATTGGAAAACATCAGCAACTGCTTGAACATCTTACCCTGATCCATCGGTGGCAGCATCCGGAAACCTGAACACGACCTCATCGCCTGGACATCCAGCCTGGGAGCACCCTCGCACACGTGGCATATTATTTTATTATTAGAAAACACGAAGTTTATGAATTTATAAATTTAATTAAAATTTTTTTAAAATTTATCGCGCACGTAAGTTGTGGTGGAAAAATGAATGAAAAAATCATTGGGAGGTGAAAAATAAATTAAGGCATGCCAATTCAAGCAATTTTATTCATTCGCTTTTATACGAATTTCTCTTAAGGATGAATTCATCACAATAATGTTGAAGAAATAAGTACGCAAAATATGTTATAAATTATGTAAATTATTCATATAAATGATGTAAACCATGCTCTACATATTTTTAATATGAATACCTAATATATTGAATTGAACTAAACTATTCAGGATAGAAATAAAACTTACTTAAATAATAACAGTAACTCAAAGTGGAGTTAGAAATTACCAAATAATTGTATTAGTTCACATTATTATTACACATTATTATTATTATTATTATTATTATTGCATTATTATTTACATTACAAAGTAAATTAAATTGACATATTCTTTTATTAGCTTGTTATTTAAGTCACACCATTTCGGAAATTATTAAAACTAAGCACTAGAACTAAGATGTTCGGTTTTTTCCATATAAAATTTTTAAATTAATAATATTAATTAAATATTAATTTAAAGCGAATATAGAACTTATAAAGTATTTACAATGAGGTGTTATATTAAAACATTGGTACTAGAGCTTGAATAACTTGGTGTACGATTAGCAAATATGATGATTTAAAATACAGTTCTGCACTTGGTTTCAGGTTAATGTGAATAAGTAATGCGCTAAATTCCTTTAAGTGAATTGTTTTTAGTATTAGTTTAATTTACTTTATCCTCTTAGGTAGAGTTATTTCTATTAAGCAAGTCATTTTTAATTTTTGAATCACTAACCTTACACGCAATATCGTTTCATTTGCATTTGTTTTGTTATATGTACAAAAGAAAAAGATTTTCGCTAATAAATTAATACTTATATCAAACAATATATAAATACAAAGCATATACACAAGTTGAACTATAAAAGTGCACATGAAATTTAATTCAACACTATATATCGATAACTAGGTTAGAATCTCAAAACAAAGGTGTTGGGATATGTAGACGGGATTGCCAAAAGGGTCTGAGGCTGAAAAGTTTTTTGGGAACGAAGTTTGCAATTCCAAGAATTGTTCTGATTTGTTTGGGAACGTAACTTCCGATTTCCAGGAATTTCAACTAACACTAACGCCAATCAGAGCTGCATTTTGCCAATCTGTCAGAAGTTTCCTATCTCGTTATCTCTGGTTGTGAGAATTTCCCCCCGCAATAAAATCATTTTGATATTTTGTTGTTTCGAAAAATTCTCTCAAATTCGAACAAAGTGATAACTAATAGTGAGTGGCCACATGAAGCCTTCACTTCAATGTATATTTACCAAGAAATTGACGACGAGAGACTGATTGAGCTTGTTCGGCTAAATGAATTATTATATAACAAATTCAAATCGAGCTATAAGCTCCAGCTGTGAAGAAGAGAGTGTGGGAGGAAATTGGAGGAACACTAGGAATCTCGGGTAAGTCTAATTTAACTTTAAATATAGTTAACTAAGCCTGAAACTAACTGAAAAATTATTTTTAACTTGCAAAAGAGTGATTGACAGTCGTTCTTAGGCACCTATGATTTGTAGTGGCTTTTCTAAATGGACGCCGACCAAACTGAACAGCAAATCATAGAAAGGACGAGTCATTCTTGTACTCATTTTGTAATGGTCTTGACAGAAAGATATTTCTCACATAGATCCTTAAGAAGTTATCGTGTTTGACATTTATTTCGTGCTCAATTAAAAAAGATGAAGATAGAAACACCAACATCATGAACGCAAATAAATGTATAATTTACAATAATCTATTTTTGTACGTACGATACGTTGCTCTTTTTAGTATAAGTTCAGAATGGGGGTCAAAGTTCAAATGGGGCAAAGTTCAATGGAAATACCATTTCAAAGGTATTTCCATTGTATATCATTAATATCATATATCTCTTTGTGATATCATTGACGCTAAAAAGTTATTTCATTTTTGTAAAAATATGCACATTTTTTAATTAAACGATTTTTCCTCTAAACAATTACATTAGAGTAACAAAAATGTCCATCTTTAATAAAATAAAAAGTCCATCTTTATCTTTCAAACGTGTACCGCATCATGTACTTATTGTTTTAGTTTACATAGTATTATATAATTAAATAATGTTTATATAGCGAAGACCGCCTAACAAAAGGAATTTTATGGTTGCACTTTATTTTACCGTGAGTATTCTGCTTTCTGAGGGTTATTGAGGGCTCTTGTCGTGGCCGAGGACGACTTTTATGAACACAATTGATTTTATCATATGCATTCTGCTGGTTAAGGGTTACGATTCTTGCCGAAGCCGCCTATGTAAAAGGACTTCTATGCAAGAACTTCAATATATAGTGAGTTTTCTGTGGGCTGCCAGTCATATAATGAGGACTTCAGTGACGTTTAATTAAATAATTGTGTAAAATTCAAAGCAATAAATAACAAAACGTTTTTCATTGCTCACCTTTAGTTTAAGAATTATTACCGTTTGAATTTTTTAAAAAAATTGCCAATATATCATCAACCATACAACAAAATATTATAAAATATACTTCTTTATTAATTTTTTAATGCGTTTTTATTCTTCACCTTTCAGTTTTGCCCAAAAATATAATATGTTACTTTAATTAAGCTAAGTTTATTATTAATTGTTAAGTTAGTTAACATTTTTATAAAAATTGTGTAAATACTTTTATATAACTATGTGAACATTATGCGCATTTCCACATCACCCATGCGTTACCGATTTTTTTGGGTGTTCGGTTCCCCAGGTGGCCTATTTCACCCTTACAATAAATAAATATATCATTACATTATATGAAGTTGATATCTAATGATATGTACAATGATTTCAATAAAACGTACACAGTTAGAAGTTAAATAAATTGAGCCCAGTTAGACAGTTATATTGGTATAATATTACGGTTTTCCAATTTGCACTAGAACTCAATTGGAAAACATCAGCAACTGCTTGAACATCTTACCCTGATCCATCGGTGGCAGCATCCGGAAACCTGAACACGACCTCATCGCCTGGACATCCAGCCTGGGAGCACCCTCGCACACGTGGCATATTATTTTATTATTAGAAAACACGAAGTTTATGAATTTATAAATTTAATTAAAATTTTTTTAAAATTTATCGCGCACGTAAGTTGTGGTGGAAAAATGAATGAAAAAATCATTGGGAGGTGAAAAATAAATTAAGGCATGCCAATTCAAGCAATTTTATTCATTCGCTTTTATACGAATTTCTCTTAAGGATGAATTCATCACAATAATGTTGAAGAAATAAGTACGCAAAATATGTTATAAATTATGTAAATTATTCATATAAATGATGTAAACCATGCTCTACATATTTTTAATATGAATACCTAATATATTGAATTGAACTAAACTATTCAGGATAGAAATAAAACTTACTTAAATAATAACAGTAACTCAAAGTGGAGTTAGAAATTACCAAATAATTGTATTAGTTCACATTATTATTACACATTATTATTATTATTATTATTATTATTGCATTATTATTTACATTACAAAGTAAATTAAATTGACATATTCTTTTATTAGCTTGTTATTTAAGTCACACCATTTCGGAAATTATTAAAACTAAGCACTAGAACTAAGATGTTCGGTTTTTTCCATATAAAATTTTTAAATTAATAATATTAATTAAATATTAATTTAAAGCGAATATAGAACTTATAAAGTATTTACAATGAGGTGTTATATTAAAACATTGGTACTAGAGCTTGAATAACTTGGTGTACGATTAGCAAATATGATGATTTAAAACACAGTTCTGCACTTGGTTTCAGGTTAATGTGAATAAGTAATGCGCTAAATTCCTTTAAGTGAATTGTTTTTAGTATTAGTTTAATTTACTTTATCCTCTTAGGTAGAGTTATTTCTATTAAGCAAGTCATTTTTAATTTTTGAATCACTAACCTTACACGCAATATCGTTTCATTTGCATTTGTTTTGTTATATGTACAAAAGAAAAAGATTTTCGCTAATAAATTAATACTTATATCAAACAATATATAAATACAAAGCATATACACAAGTTGAACTATAAAAGTGCACATGAAATTTAATTCAACACTATATATCGATAACTAGGTTAGAATCTCAAAACAAAGGTGTTGGGATATGTAGACGGGATTGCCAAAAGGGTCTGAGGCTGAAAAGTTTTTTGGGAACGAAGTTTGCAATTCCAAGAATTGTTCTGATTTGTTTGGGAACGTAACTTCCGATTTCCAGGAATTTCAACTAACACTAACGCCAATCAGAGCTGCATTTTGCCAATCTGTCAGAAGTTTCCTATCTCGTTATCTCTGGTTGTGAGAATTTCCCCCCGCAATAAAATCATTTTGATATTTTGTTGTTTCGAAAAATTCTCTCAAATTCGAACAAAGTGATAACTAATAGTGAGTGGCCACATGAAGCCTTCACTTCAATGTATATTTACCAAGAAATTGACGACGAGAGACTGATTGAGCTTGTTCGGCTAAATGAATTATTATATAACAAATTCAAATCGAGCTATAAGCTCCAGCTGTGAAGAAGAGAGTGTGGGAGGAAATTGGAGGAACACTAGGAATCTCGGGTAAGTCTAATTTAACTTTAAATATAGTTAACTAAGCCTGAAACTAACTGAAAAATTATTTTTAACTTGCAAAAGAGTGATTGACAGTCGTTCTTAGGCACCTATGATTTGTAGTGGCTTTTCTAAATGGACGCCGACCAAACTGAACAGCAAATCATAGAAAGGACGAGTCATTCTTGTACTCATTTTGTAATGGTCTTGACAGAAAGATATTTCTCACATAGATCCTTAAGAAGTTATCGTGTTTGACATTTATTTCGTGCTCAATTAAAAAAGATGAAGATAGAAACACCAACATCATGAACGCAAATAAATGTATAATTTACAATAATCTATTTTTGTACGTACGATACGTTGCTCTTTTTAGTATAAGTTCAGAATGGGGGTCAAAGTTCAAATGGGGCAAAGTTCAATGGAAATACCATTTCAAAGGTATTTCCATTGTATATCATTAATATCATATATCTCTTTGTGATATCATTGACGCTAAAAAGTTATTTCATTTTTGTAAAAATATGCACATTTTTTAATTAAACGATTTTTCCTCTAAACAATTACATTAGAGTAACAAAAATGTCCATCTTTAATAAAATAAAAAGTCCATCTTTATCTTTCAAACGTGTACCGCATCATGTACTTATTGTTTTAGTTTACATAGTATTATATAATTAAATAATGTTTATATAGCGAAGACCGCCTAACAAAAGGAATTTTATGGATGCACTTTATTTTACCGTGAGTATTCTGCTTTCTGAGGGTTATTGAGGGCTCTTGTCGTGGCCGAGGACGACTTTTATGAACACAATTGATTTTATCATATGCATTCTGCTGGTTAAGGGTTACGATTCTTGCCGAAGCCGCCTATGTAAAAGGACTTCTATGCAAGAACTTCAATATATAGTGAGTTTTCTGTGGGCTGCCAGTCATATAATGAGGACTTCAGTGACGTTTAATTAAATAATTGTGTAAAATTCAAAGCAATAAATAACAAAACGTTTTTCATTGCTCACCTTTAGTTTAAGAATTATTACCGTTTGAATTTTTTAAAAAAATTGCCAATATATCATCAACCATACAACAAAATATTATAAAATATACTTCTTTATTAATTTTTTAATGCGTTTTTATTCTTCACCTTTCAGTTTTGCCCAAAAACTTAAACATTTCCTGAAACCTTTCATTTCGTTTTTAGTACTTTTTTGCTATTCATTAATTTTTTTATCCGAATAATGTATAGATACCATACTTAATTCAGTTCGTATTTCAAAACATTCGTTTTCTGCACGTAATTTTGTCACCAAAATTGCTGCATTAATTTACGCGAAAATTCGTTTTGAAAACTTCTATGTTGTGATAATAACGCCTTATTTTGCACTTTAATCCCTCCCAATTCGCCCCATTTTCAGAATCGTGCAACCATGGTTGCGTTCGCACATTCGTTCATCCCATTCACATAACTTTTCAGGGTTATTTGCATTCAAAACTGCAAATGGCTGCGTAATATATTAATTTTCATTATTACAATTCGTCTTAAATTTACTTCCGTACAAAATCTCCAATAATTTTTGTACGACTATGGATGTTTGAAGTGGTGGAATTATCCCTATAAATAGAAAAATATTTGGTCGCATACGTTTAATTTCAGAATTATGACCGTTCCAATTAAAAAAAAATTTCCCATAAAACATAAACCATACAGAAAATATTATAAAATATACATCTTTATAAATAATTATAATATATTTATACACTTTTTTCTCGTACTATGGTGAAATTTGCTCGTAGATTGCCTGTGAAAGGACAAAATGCAGATTTGCAAACGCGGTTGCGTGAGGCAATGGAAGGCGCATGTATTAACGTGGAAGAGCACGAATTCCGCCTCGATGCTACAGGAGCGTGATCAAAAGTCGAAGGGCAGCTGCGAGAGCTACAACGTACCCAAGCGTTTGAGATGAACGTGTTCCTGGCAGCAATGACGCAGCAGTCATCAGAATTGCAAAAGCAATTATCGCCACGCATGGAGGAATTGAAAAATAACACCTCACAGCTACTGCAGCAATTAAAGAATAACACCTCACAATTACAGCAGGAGCTGGCAAGCAACACCTCATAACTACAAAATTAACTATCGCGGATTGAACGGAACTCTGCCAAGTTGGAGATGAGACAAGATAAAATGGAGGATCAACTGCAGCAATTAGAATCAAAATTTTTACGTCTCGACAGAGAAATGGCGTCCAGTGGTCCAGTCACAGATATCAGATCAACGAAGTTGAAGGCTCCAACCTTTGACGGAACTATACCATTTAAAATTTTTAAGATGCAGTTTGAAACCACAGCACAAGAAATGACTGGCAGCTTTAGTGGTCTCTATTAAAGGATCTGCGACAGAACTACTACGCACGGTTTCTGAGGATGAAAAAATAAACTATGACGCAATAATGGGAGCTCTTGAACGTCAATATAGCAGTCACCATAAGAAAAAAGTTTTACGGATGGAATTATTAAATCGGTGTCAAAGGGCTAACGAGTCACTACAGGAATATACAACAGACATAGAGCGGTTCGCTCATTGGGCTTATGCCGATTTACCAGCTGAAGTAATTTAAACGTTAAAAATCGAGGCCTTTGTCAGAGAAACAAGGGATGTGGACACTTGACGCGCAACAAATATCGAGACAAAGAAAACGTTTGCTGAAACAGTGTCAAATGCCTTGACACAAGAAACAGCAAGTCTCCTAAGCAAGCCAGCACATAGCGTTCGTCGTCTGGAGCTTGACCAAAGCGACTATATGGAAAACTTCATGAGAGATATCCAGAAGATGATCACAGATTCGCGAAGAGTTTCCGGAAGTAAATGATACAATTGTGGAAATTCAGGATACTTCGCAAGAGGGTGCAAAGCATTTCGATGGAAAAATGAAAACGGAAGGAAAATAGGCACCGTAGACGGAAGTGGTGCTACGATGCAAGACCAACCGTTAAACTAAAATGGGCCAGCCGCAAGGGGGTGAGCTGTTCCCACCTACTGATTACCCCACTATCTCTAGTTTCACAGATATATCGGAATAACAACAACCTTACGGTAAGTAGAGCTATGAATGGAAAAATACTCGTTTAACTCTGAATACGGGCGCAACACACTCCATTCCTGATTAGATATTGCAGGAGGTAACATAGAGCCATTAATTGGTTATAAATTACCTACAGCTACTAGAGAAGCCAAGATTATTTATTTATATATTTATTTATTTATTTAATTAAAGAAGAACTAAGCATTAAATATAACTTTGTAGTTCCAATAATTAACAATATTCAAGTTAGTTGGTGGGTAATACAAAATCCGAAATCAATAAAGTAAATTCAAATAGATATAATAAATTTCAAATAAATAGCATATGAAAGAAAGCAAAGTCGATTTAATAATTGTAGTTTGATAAGAAATTCAAAATTAATTGTTTAGTTAAATGCGTGGAATCCGATAAATTTATCACAGGAAAAATAAGGTTGAAATCTGCACAGGCACGCCTGAAGGGTTCATTCAGAGCATAAGTTGTTCTACAGAAACTAAGCTGAAGAAATGCATAATTCCTTGATGAAGGTCTGGGAACGTTGATAAAAATAGCGCTTAACAAATATTCGCAATTTATGACCCCATTTGTCAGATTAAGAATAAAAATAGCATTTATAATCTTCCTCCGATTAACCAATGAAGGTAAGTTTATCAGCCTTAGTCGACATTCATAAGGCGGCAATCTTAAGAGCGGGTTCCACTGGAGATTTCTCAAACAAAACAGCAAAAACTGTTTTTGCACAGACTCAATTTGATTAATATAGCAAAATTGACTAGGACTCCATACCGGTGATGCGTACTCCAAGACTGGTCGAGCAAGAGATGTATATAAAAGCTTGGTTATGTATGGATCAGTAAATTCATTTGCCCAACGTTTTATTGCACCCAGTATGCTCCTGGCTTTACAACAAATACGATCTATGTGGGCATTGAAAATCAATTTCTTATCCAGAAACACTCCTAGGTCATCAACCGCTTCTATAAGTTGCAGATTGTGATTTCCAATGGTGTAGCAGAAATATGACGAGCGAGAACGAGCAAAAGTCATTTGCTTGCACTTTCCAAAATTCAAACTCATGCAGTTTAAATTACACCAATCGTTGAAAGAATCGAGATCCATTTGAAGAAGATTAGCGTCAGCAATATTTTTGTATGAAAGAAATAGTTTGACATCATCTGCAAACATCGATATATTCGAGAATCTTATAGAACTTGGTAGATCGTTTATGAATACCAAAAACAGTAGAGGTCCCAGATGACTACCCTGTGGAACACCGGATGTGACGACGAAATCATTAGATATGGAATCCTTAAATAGTACCGATTGTTTTCGATTTGTTAAGTAAGATGCAATCCATGTAATAATTGTATTTGGGAAGCCAAACATCTCAAGTTTTAGGAGAAGAAGCTTGTGATTAACAACATCGAAAGCTTTACTAAAATCAGTATAAATAACATCAGTTTGTTTGGCTAATTTGAAATTATTCACTGTTCGAGACACAAAATCCAATAAGTTTGAAGTGGCTGACCTTCCAGGGCAAAATCCATGTTGACATGGTGTAATAGACGCATACACACTCCGTGACAACTGATCAGTAATGATGTGCTCAAAAAGCTTAGGCAATGCGCTAAGTTTCGCAATACCACGGTAATTTTCTATATTACATCTATTTCCAGACTTATGCAGGGGAATAATGTAAGATGATTTCCACGCAGTAGGAAAAATACCAAATCGTAGTGAATAATTAAAAAGTGCGGCAACAGGTCTTGCTAAATCCGCAGCACAAAATTTCAGGACACAGGCTGGAATGTTATCCGGACCAGGATTAAAGGAGCACTTCAATTTCTTTAAGGCGTTTAAAACCATCAGCTCGTTAACTATAGGCTTAGTTATAGATGCAACAGAAACTTTATAAGGGTAATCAACTTTATTGTAAACTTTACTCGAATAAGTTGACTTGAAAAATGCGGAAAACAGGTCATTAATAGTTTGATCATCATCCGTCATCAAGTCATTTAATTTCATAAAGGACGGAAAAATATTGGTTTTCCTTTTAATATTAACAAAATTCCAAAAAAACTGCGGCTTTGATCGCACAGCAGATTTGACTCTTTCAATGTAACTCATATAAGAAATTTTACACAGCCGTTGATATCTAGACCTCATATATATGTAGTTAACGTAATTGACTGAAGTGCGATTTTTGCAATATTTTCTAAAGTATTTGGTTTTCAAATTACGTAATGTGCGTAAGTCCTTAGAGAACCAAATGGGAGCTGGGTGATCCGCAACGCGTCTCATCGGTACTGCAATATTAAATAACTCTAGCAACGTAAGATTGAAACGGTCAAGAGCAGACTCCAAACATGGGGCCGAAGATACATCATCAAGGCGCAAAACACAGTTCCAATCTAAAACCTGAAGATTCTCTTTCAGCATCTCGTAATTAGTCTTTTTGAAGAAAAATTTTTTGATTTGATGATGATAATGTCTGCGATGAGGAATATTCCATGCATGTTTATAAAGTTTTAATTCCAAAGTAGGATGGTGCAGATCCTCAGGAAAGACTAAAGGCGCAGCACGTTGGATATCAAATATGTCTTTATCATCAATAAAAATTAAATCCAAATGACGATTATTAATGTTTGGTATGCAATTTAATTGAAAGAGACCATGTGATGACAAGCCACTTAAAAAGGTATGCGCTGTCTCATTTCGAGAAGTCGGTAAAAGAATAGATGGGTCATCATGACTTCTATCCCAGCAGACATGAGGCAAGTTGAAGTCACCAAACGCAATCAAGCAATCCGTTAGCAGCAATTTTTTAGAAATTATATTGATGCATAGAAGGTGAGAATTATAAATTGCATCATCGGAATTTGGCGGGACGTAGGAACAACAAATATATGCTGAAAGTCTCGGCAACTTAACATAAACACAGCAAAGCTCAATTTCAGATGCTTCGTCAAGAACTTCCGCTCGAGAAAAGTATTCACAATCAACTGCAATCAGGACACCACCACCTCTAGATAAATTAGTAAGCAGTGGATCTCGGTCCTTCCGGTAAACGACATGTTTGTGTGAAAAAAATTCAGTATTTGAGACATCTGGTTTTAGCCAAGTTTCAGTAAATACAACAATGTCATATTCAAGATCATGACTTAGTAGAAAAATATCATTAAGCTTAGTATTTATTCCCCTGACATTTTGATAAAGAATGTCAGAGGAAAGTAAATTTAGTTTTTTGCAGGAACGCGACGCAAAAGATCAGCAGACTTTTCACGAACATTTCTAGATCTATAAACATATTCGTGAACAATGGCGTTTTCTGGCCAAAATTTCAAATCCAGAACTCGATGAAGTAAGTGATTCGGCAGATTTATTTTAAATGAAGATACATCACTTTTAAATTTAAAGTTGAATTCTTGCGCAGTTATGCTGGTGTCAATCAATCCCAATTGTTGGTTAATGTAATCCAGAATATCATTCTCCGTTGTGTCTGCAGCAAAGCGAGATACGAATAGTGACTTTCTCGGCTGAACAACGACTAGTTTTTTAGCAGCATTGGGTGAAAGTGAGATCTTTTTTGGGATGGCCCCCGTATTTTTTACCAAATTGGACGAATTAGGAATCGACACATGCTCAGAAACACCATTTTTCGAAACATCACTTTGTGCAACAAGTAGTGGAATGACATTACCAGTATTATCAGTGTTATTACCATTATCATTATCATTATCAGATTGCGTACACCCTTCAGGCAAAGTCGGACTCAATAAATTTATCAAGGTTGGATGCTCGTTACTGGGCAAGCCTATCTGAAGAGAAGGCAGAAATGAAAGCTGGGGTACAGCAGCAGCAACTTCTTTAGAAGATGATAAATTTAAAACTGCACGTTTCTGCTTAGGCGACACATCATCCAACAATTTAAAATTATTAAAGAAGGATTCATAATTTATTAATTTCACCTGAATGGAAGCCAAGTCCTTATTAATATCACGAAAATTAAGCCGAACTTGACGTAGCATTTTTATTAAATCTATATCAATACATCTGCATTTTTCGCAAGACCATCTCAGTCCACCCTCCACACCAAGTTTATCCGCAATTCTTGCCGAAAAATTGACACATTTTATGTGATATTCATTATCACATAGAGAGCAGAAAACTACTCGTTCCGACAAACTTCGTAATTTACAACCATTAAGATTGCAAGCCATTTGAAAAGAATATAGAATAAACGTCAAATGAATAAGTTTATTAAGAATGAGTCTTAATTGCACGTATAAATAAGAGTTCAGTTTTGACTGGCACCTTTTTTAGATTTTGACTGGCACCTTATTTAGTTTATGACTGGCACCTTATTATGGCTTATTACTCTTTGTTTATTGAACTTTTTGATTATTTAGTTTTTTAGTACGGGATATTTTATTTTGCCAAACAAGTAACAAAAGAAACAAGAACAGCCAGTAACCACGGTATGCAAGGTTCCGAGAATTATTTGCCAATAACGACTTTAATAGTGACTAATCCGCACTCTGATTTTCGTGATTCTCCGATTGAACGCGTACTTTCGGCTCGAAAGTAGACTGAGAACAGGAAAATTGGAAAATTGGATTAATGGAAAATTGGAGTGTACCGTGCAGATGGGAACGCTTGAAGTGCATCACACCTTTTTAGTGGCTGCAATAGTAGATGAGGTTATTATCGTCGATAATGAGGTGTCGACTTCATGCTGGCCATGGCATAACCCTAAATTTGAGAGAAAAGATGCTGACATTCCGAAATAAGGAAATACCCATAATCCTAGGCTATGAACAGCCACAAATAAGGAATGTGAGAATAAGTCACCAACAGCAGATTCCAGCAAAGTGAAGTCATCTTTTGTGCATGTGTGGATAGAGATTGTGGAATTCCCAACCTATGGGTAGTAGAGAGAACGTGAATGACATATTGAGAACGTCGGATATATTGGTTGGACGAACCCTTGTACAAACTAGCAATAATGACTGCATTCCAATTCGGATAGTTAATGGACTCTCAAGACCAATCAATCTTAATCAAGGCGAGGTGATAGGACAATCTCAAGCAGCGGAAGCTGTGACTAATTGCGATAACTCTCCCCAGAAATGGAACAATGACGTTTGCAAAGGTAGCAGAAAAATTCTAATCACCACAAACAATTGGTTGAGTGGGTTAGAAAGAATTAAAGCAAAACGCCTATGGGAGAAATATAGCTCCATATTTGCAAGTGATAACAATAAATTTGGAAGAACTGCTGTTGTGCAACATCAGATAGAAACAGGCGACGCAAGACCGATTCGGCAAGCTCCGCGCAGGGCTCCACTGGTAAAACATGAAGAGCGAGAGCAAATAATAAAAGCGATAAAGAAAAATGGAATGATTGAACCTTCAACAAGTCCATGGAGCTTACCGGTCGTGTTAGTTAAAAAGAAGGATGAAAGTGCAAGAAGGAAAACGTCAGCAAGAAGGACAGCTACCCACCGGCGAATGGATGACACTTTGGACACATTATCTGGGGCGAAATGGTTTTCAACGTTGAACTTACAAAGCGGGTACTGGCAAGTGGGGATCGAGAAATCTGGTCGTGAGAAAACTGCCTTTAGCATTGGAGATGGATTGTGGCATTTTTCCGTAGTGCAATGCAATTACGGAATGCAATTACAAATTGGATTGTACACGTTCTTAAGGGACTTCATTGGAAGACATGTTTAGTGTATCTTGATGACAACCTCAAAAATTTGGAGGAAGTCTTTAGTCGAATTTCCTCTGCTGCTCTGCGGTTAAATCCAAAGAAGTAACTTACCTAGGCCACAAAATAACTACAGATGGAATTCACACGGATGAAGATAAAATCAAACTAGTAAGAGAATGGCCTCGTCCTAAAAATGTTCATGAAGTTCGAAGCTTTCTGGGACTTTGTACCTATTATCGACGTTTCGTACCTGGATTTGCCAACGTCGCCCGAAGCTCACTTAACCTGACAAAGAAGAATGGTAAATTTCCATGGAAGAAGGAGGAAGAGGATGCCTTCCAGCGATTGAAAGAGTTACTATGCACAGCTCCAATGTTGTCATATCCAGTTCCTGGGGAAAAATTTGTCTTGGATGCAGATGCTATCGCACATGGAAGAGGAGGTGTGCTCTCACAGATAATCGGTGGCTAGGAAAAAGTAATTGGGTATTTCAGCAGAGTACTCGGAAAACCGGAAAGGAACAATTGCGTAGCCAGACGATAACTCCTGGCAGTAGTGGAATTCGTCAAACTCTTCTACAAGTACTTTTATGGATAGAATTCTCTCTTAAGAACAGATCTTGCAGCACTCAGATGGTTGCTACAGTTTAAAAACACGAAAGGGCAGATTGCGCGCAGGTTAGAAAGACTTCAAAACTATGTCTTTCAAATACAACATTGGAAAGGAGGGCTGCATGGAAATGCTGATGCACTATCCCGACTCCCATGTGCATTAGAATGCAAACATTGTTGTAAGGTTGTTGTAAGGAAAATCTGAAATAATAGTCGATGTGCGACTAACAAACCTGAAACTCGAAGAGGAATGGGAACCTGGCGCCATAAGTGATTGCCAACTTAGAGATAAATATTTAGCCAGGAAATACCTTTGAAATGAACCAGAGACCAACCAATGAAGAAATGGGTTCAGGAAGT
This sequence comes from Physocephala rufipes, assembly GCA_963966595.1. Lineage (NCBI taxonomy): Eukaryota > Metazoa > Arthropoda > Insecta > Diptera > Conopidae > Physocephala > Physocephala rufipes. The sequence goes on along the minus strand of OZ016504.1, from coordinate 12,893,099 downwards.
CGATTAGAGAAGGTATATTGGACGCAATGGTATAGCTTAAATCTAATAAAAGGAGTACTACATCTTACGTGGGAAAGCATCGCGGACGCGGAGGGCATATCGGTGTTACAAAGACTCGAAATGATCAAACAGCGATTCTATTGGGCAAATTGCAAAGATGGATATAGAATGGATAAAAAACTGTATCCAATGTTTGAAAACAAAAGGTCCGAAGTCTAGAAGTAAAGGCGAATTGCAGCAGTACAATACAGGAGCACTATTCTAACGTATAGCAATGGATGTAGAGCGATCATTGCTGACTAATGACTCCGGGAATATATATGTGTTAGTGATAATGGATTACTTCAGTAAGTGGCTTAAAGTGTACCCTCTACCAAACCAAGAGGCAAAATCTTTGGCGGGTGCTTTTGTCCAAAATTGGGTTACAAGTTTTGGTGTACCGATTGAGTTGCAGTCTGATCAGGGAAGAAGCTTTGAGTCTGTCATGTTTCAGGAAATGTGCTTATTGTTGGGAATCAAAAAAACTAATGACTTTCGACCTTTTGCCTTACATCCAAAATCGGAAGAATATTTACGCAAGATAATGTGTTTAAATTCTCTACCGTCCAAAACCGATCAAGAAGCTGCGATAGATCTTGTTGCGGTGGCTTGATCGATGTATCTTCTGACTGTATTAATGATGATGCTAGGAGATTCAGCGAAGGGGATGATAAGGCAGCCTTGCGATTCATGGCACCTGATACTATCCAACCCAGCACAGTTTTTTGTAGGATTATCTGGGTTGGATCTACTTGTATTTGGCCCACCATGAGAATATTGTAAAAGAGGCCTGCTCCAATGAGCATATCGATGGGACCAGGCTTGTTGAAAGATTGGTCAGCAAAGCAAATATTTTTTGGAAGGTTCCACTTCTCTGTGCTGATTAAGCGATTGGGTTGATAGGTGGTTATTGTCGGTATTATGATGGTTTCCAAATTTGTCGATGACAAATGTGTGATGTGCTCCCGAATTACTATTGCCAATTCCCGTGATTTCTACAGAATTTTTCTGGCCATTTACAGGTAAAAATTTTGCCGTACGGTCTGTGATAAAATTAAGTTGCGATGCCGAATTGAGTAAAACACGAGCGAACATTGTTACACCTTTGTTATTGCTAAGTTTCACGAGAGCCGTAGCAATGATCACCTCGCTCCCTAGATGTCCTGCTTGCAGTGCTACTGACGGCTGTTATAGTTCAGTGGGCGAACTCGATGTTGTGGGTGCACTCAATGCTTGCTCTCTGTGGAGAAGAGTGTGATAGGTGGCTTTGCACTTTGGCACCTGTGACAAGATGTGGCCATGTGTTCTGTTCCGAGGCAATTCAGGCACAGCTTTTTTCGTTTTACTAGTTGATAGCGTTCTACAGGACCGAGTGCAACGAACTTAGCACACTTGAAGGCGTTGTGGTATACGGGCTCCTCGCATAAGTTGCAAGAGGCTTTCGAAACGATTAGTGTTGATGATTTTGACATGTGATTATTTGCTGAGCCAGACGAACGAAGTGATGATTGATTTGGTTTTTGGGAATTGTTGCTGTTGACGATGTCTATGGCTTGACAGTGACGCTTTAAGAAACTTGCGAAGTCTTCCCAAGCTGGTAGCTTGAACGAACTCGCGTCACCCGATGAAATCCTCCCATTTAGAGTGTGTTTCAACATCTAATTTGGACAATACCAAATGAAGTAAGATCCCATCACCAAATTGTATATGTCATGATTGTATATAGCTCTCAAATTTGCGTTGATTATGTCAATATAATTGCGTAATGCTGATACATTATGCTTACAGATGTTTTGTGCATCGAATATATTCTGCAAGTGTGACTGAAATATAAGTGTTTTGTTGTTATACCTCGCGATTAGTAGATCAAGTGCGCGTTGATAATTTCCAGGCGTCACTTCTAGAGATTGAATGACCTAACTGGTCTTTCCTACAATGCACGAGCGAATATGTTGGAATTTCTCTACGGCTGAGATCTCGTCATTGTTATGGACAAGTGTCATAAACATGTTAAAGAAGTCCAACCAATCACGTTGCTCACCACTGAATTTGGTTAATTGAAGCTGTGGTAGTTTCACTTTGTTATGGTGTGATGAGTCTCGACTAACAACTGAGTCTCGTCTAACATATCTAATTCAGACGGCAATTGATCGAACACCTCATACTGTCGGTCAATTTGGGCTAACTTATCTTGTAGCTGGTGCGTTGACATCATATTGACGGTTTCACTATTATCGAGTAACGGCTTCAATCGAGTTATAGCTTGCTCCCGTTGCCGTCATTTAACTCGCATTTCCTTATTGAGGCATTGATTGCCCGATAGCAATTCTTCAGACCCTACTTCTGTCATTTTTCAGTATGATCCGGCTCGAAGGACCATTTAATTTATGTTGAACCTTTCATTAGTTTACGAAAGGTTGTGTGCAAAAATTTGAATTGCGTGGAATTTTTTATTCGAAAAAATTGAACATTTAATGTTGAGTTTTTACTCGTGAATAATGTTCTTCGGAGCTCATTCAATTTTGTACTAACTAACATTGAAATCTTATAATTGACTGTACAGCAACTTCAGTGAATCTTCGCTTGACTTTGAATTTGTTTTGTTAAAAATTTCTTTGCTTCGTATATACGGCCGTAGACAAAAGGTAGCATTTTTTGCAGGTGCCGCTATTCGGCAGGTAATGTAGAAACCTACGAGAAAAAAATGCATGAACTAGACCGCGAAGTTTTTTGGTGTAGTGTTAAGATCAATAGAAAATGATAGAATTAATGTGGGAAGCGAAAGGTTCACTGAAGCTGTTCACACTGTTTTGACGAAATGCCCCATCTGAAGTCATCGGTGATTCAACAGCATTCATAAACGGAGGGTGCGAATGGAAAAATACTTGTTTTAACACTGGATACGGGCGCAACACACAACATTATTAAATTAGACCTAGCGGGAGGTAACATAGAGCTACTGGTTTGCTACAAAGTACGTACAGCTCGGGAGAAGAAGACAACATTTTTGGAAATTGGAGTGAACCGTGCAGATGGGAACTTATGAACTGCGTCATACCTTTTTAGTGGCTGTAAAAGTGAATTAGGTGGTAAACCTAAAATTTGAGAGAAAAAATGCTGAAATTCCAGAATATGGAGGTACCCCTAAACACAGGCGATAAAGGCCTCAAATTACGAATGTGAATATAAGTCACTAAGAGCAGATTACAGTAAAGTCCAAAGCAATCTTATGGGCGTGTGTGGATGGAGATAGTGGAATTCCTAACGTGTGGGTAGTAGAGGGAATGAGTACGACGTCGAATATATTGGCTGACCGAACATTTGTATAAACTACCAATAATGGGTACAATCCAAAATGGGCTTAATCAAAGCGAGGTGATAGGGCAATGCCAAATAGTGATTGCAATAAATTTGGAAGTACTGCTATTGTGCAACATCAGATAGATTCAGTCAAGGCAAGAACGATTCAGGAAACTCCGTGAAGAGTTCCACTGACAAAACGAAATAAGGCAGAACAAACAAAAAAGAGAAGCAGGAAGGTGGAGTGATTTAACCTTCAACAAGTCCATGGAGTTCACCGGTGGTGTTAGTTAAAAATAAAGAAGGAAGCACACGGTTTTGTGTCGACTGTCGAAAATTGAATGACGTCACCAACAAGGGCAACTACCCACTGACGCGAAGAGATGACATTTTGGATACATTATCTGGTGCGAAATGGTATTCAAAGTTGGATTTACAGAGCGGTTACTGACAGGTGCATATTGAGAAATCTGATCGTGAGAAAACTGCCTTTGGCATTGGAGATGGATTGTGGAAATTTTCCGTAATACCATTTGGATTACAATGCGCCAGCGACATTTAATTGTCTGATGGAACACGTTCTAAAGGGACTTCATTGGAAGACATGTTTAGTGTATATTGATGACATCATTGTCGTGGGCAAGAATTTTGTTGACCACCTCAAAAATTTGAAAAGAGTCTTTAGTCGAATTTTCCCTGCTGCTTTGCGGTTAAATCCAAATAAATACGTTTTATTTAAGAACTAAGAAATTTACCTAAGCCACAAAATCACTACAGATGGAAATCACACGGATGAAGATAAAATCAAATCAGTAAGAGAATGACCTCGTCCTAAAAATGTTCAAGAAATGCGAAGTTTTCTAGGACTCTGTACTTATTATCGACGTTTCGTACCTGGATTTGCCAACATTGCCCGAAGCTTACATAACCTGACAAGAAAAAATTGTATATTTACATGGAATAAGGAGGAAGAGAATGCTTTCCAGTATTTGAAAGAGTTACTCTACACAGTTCCAATGTTGGCATACCCAGTTCCTGGCGAAAAATTTGTCTTGGATGCAGATGCTATCGCACATGGAATAGGAGGTGTGCTCTCACAGGCAGTCAGTAGCCAGGAAAAAGTAATTGGGTATCTCAGCAGGGTTCACGGAAAACCTGAAAGGAACTATTGCGTAACCAGACGAGAACTATTGGAAGTGGTGGAATGTGTCAAACACTTCCACAAATATCTTTATGGACAGCATTTTCTCTTAAGGACAGATGAAGCACTCATATGGTTGCTACAATTAAAAAATCTCGAGGGGCAGATTGCGCGCTGGATAGAAATACTTCAAGACTATGACTTTGAAATGCAACATCGGAAGGGAAGGCTGCATGGAAACGCTAATGCACTATCTCGGCGCCCTTGTGCATGCGAGTGCAAACATTATTGTAAGGTCGAAAGATGTGTAGGAAGAGTTGATGTGCGACTAACAAACTTGCAACCTGAAGAAGAATGGAAACCTAGTGCCATAAGAGATTGCCAACTCAGAGATAAAGAGTTAGCAAGGGTGATGGATGGTATCAAAATGAACCAGAGACCAACAAAGGAAGAAATGGCTTCAAGAAAACCATTAAAGAAGGCATACTGGATGCAATGGGACAGCTTAAAACTAATAAATGGAGTACTACATCGTACGTGGGAAAGCAAGGATGGTAAACATATACGCAATTTGATTGTCGTGCCGAGGTCAAGAATAGCAGACATATTGACGGAATTCAACAACAAACCAAGTGGAGGGCATCTCAGTGTTACAAAGGCACTAGAAGAGATCAAACGCATCGCACTGGATATAGCGGGAACATTTCCGACATGTGACTCTGGAAATAAATATGTGTTAGTCATAATGGATTACTTCAGCAAGGGGCCTGAAGTACCCTAACTGAATATCTCGTCACCAAAATTAAGGTAATATTTAGTACTTGAACTAAATATTACTTCGGGAAAATTATGTAAATATTCAGCACTTGAACTGAATATTCTTTGTATGTAGTTATTTGGATATTCAGTACTTGAACTGAATATCCTGTTGTGATATATGATTATTTGGATATTCAGTACTTGAACTGAATATCCTTTTTTTGAAATATAGTTATTAGTATATTCAGTACTTGAACTGAATATACCCTTTTTGATGTGTGTTAATTCTGATATTCAGTACATGAACTGAATCAGAGCAATTCGTATTGAAACTCCTTTGGTCTGTTTGTTTATTGAAACTTCTGAAGACTGTGTTTTATTTGTCAATAAGTTGCCTATATATAATCAATAACAAATACAACAACATAAGCATGGCAAACTAGCAATTGTAACAAATTACCGATTATGCAAAATTCAATAATAATATTACAACAATTACGCATATAAAAAATCAATACAATAGCAAAATAGCAATTGTGACAAATTGTCGATTATGCAAAAAAAAGGAATCATATTTCAAGTGCAAAGCCGCTGATTTAAAAGAAATTAAAGTCACTGAGGACAAAGAACGCTGTCACGGCAATAATTAGCAAGCACATTTTATTTTTATATTCTCTTTCACTTTTTTTTTATGGTCAGCGTTTTTTGCACTTGACATCCTGCCCCCGTTGAGCTGCGCTCAAAATTATAATTCGCTCAAGCATAATATTATTGTGTGTAATAATGTGTAGTATACATAATATAATTAACATATAGATTTTTTAATAATATAACTATTTTTGTTGTCACGAAATTATTCGCTTACGATGAAAGTTGGCTAATGGCCCAGACGTCTAGGTTTAGGTGGTGGAGTTTCGGAGGAAGTGGTTTTAGCCATTTTTTGAAGAAGCTTCGTTTTCCAGAGAAGGAATCCTATTATAGCAATACAAATGAGTGTCGGTGAATTGAATGTGTTCAGAAAGATTCTCAATATTTTTTGACCTTAGGAGATCTTGTAAGGCTGATAATTCTGCAAGTTGTTTCAAATGATTTGAGGATCCTCTTGAGCTAGTGTTGACGGCAGTGTTAATTTCAGCAAACTCAGTCGAGGTCGTCAAATTACCAAACGTAGCATAAGACGCGTGCATATGACTTTCTAATATGGGATGTCCTCGAATGGTCATAATGTTGTTCCGGACGATGCAATTTGAACGCATGGATACTATTCCGGACTCGATAAGTTTTAACTGATTGACATCGGTTCCACATACAGCAGTCATTTGTACGTCAGTTGTTGTTGCGTATATCCAGAGATTTTTATGAAACAACTGAATCCATGTGAAGTCGTCTTTTAATTTTTTGATTCCGCAATTGTTAAATGTATTATTATTAATCATATCAATTTCACAGGCATAAAATGAAGAGCCCTTGTGAAATTTAGATTGGTTGTCTGAGCATAGATAAGTAGAATTTTTGAGAAGAGTACATGATTTGAAATTTACTAGAGTCATTGGGAAGTATATGTCTTTGTGACGATTTGTTGCTAAGACTTCTGTTTCAGTTTCAATTGAGACAAGAGATTTGTTGTAGATTACTGGTATGGGCACAACATGGAACAAATCATATTCCTGTTGCTCTGTTAGTGGAAATGTGATAATAAAAATTATATGGTCCACCGAGACACCTGCCTTTGATTTCATTAAATTGAACAATTGTAGTAAGTTTTCCTCTTCCACTGGTAACTGTTGAGAATTTGGTATGTGGTTTCTGATATTAACAACTTCAGCTTTTAACTGTTGTGGAGATAATAACAACGGGTTGATTTTACCATGCTGCGTGTCAGTTAAAACATCGAATATAGCGGATTGTATTCGTCGCAGATTTGTAACAATGATTGAAAGCTGTATTGTTAGCGACGTAAAGGTTTGAAATATTTTGTTATGCACGCTTTCCTCAACTACTTGTTTAAGTATTTGGTTAGTTGTTTCATGCATTTGATCAAGTTTCTCGTTTGTCGCTATGTGATCCTTTTTTATTATATTAATTGTTGAATCGATTATGGATGTCTGCTGTTTCAACAGATTACTTAACCGAATTTCATTGTTGTTAATTTTCTTTATTGTTTTGGACATTGTAGTAGCGTACTCAGAATCTAATACTCCGAACAACTTATTGGCGATATTTCCCACGATGTCTAAAGCGGCTCTTGAGTTGCGTTGTTTAAAAATCAATTGGCTGTCTATGTTCAACTCTGTAGTCATATGCAAAAAATGATTGACTATAGGAGAGCAGGTGGAACGTAAACTAAAATTGTTGCATAGGTGTTGAAGACCACGAGTACCATTCTACAGCCTTTCGTGTTCCAGTCGTAATGGGTCCAGATCGTAAAACGCTATTATTTTCCATTCTGAAGACGTTAGTTTTGCTGCGCCAAGCTCTTCGAATAATATACCAGGACTGTTTGTGAATTTTGTGACATTTATTGATTGTGCTAGGCTTAATGGGAGAAAGACCAAAAGGAGAGCTAATGCCAAGGACTGACGCGATAATCGTAGTTTTTTAGACGGAATGTCGTCATCTTCTCTTACTTGAGCTGTCGTCGTTACCGGATTATCCTTGTTTTCGAGCGATTCAGAAACCTTTAACAGTGGTGCCAGTCGATGAATAGGCCTCTTCGAGGTTCCTGCTGATGTTTTTAGGTCTACAACACGAACGGCGCCATCATTTCCCTTGTAGGTTCGAATGACTCTTCCTAGCGGCCATTGAAGTGGTGGGCAATTATCTTCTTTAATGATTACTAAATTTCCTTCCTTTATGTTATCTTGTTGTTCACGCCATTTGGATCGTTGTTGTAATTGATTTAAATATTCACGCTGCCATCGCGCCCAGAACTCCTGTTTGAGTTTCGAGATTAATTTCCACCTTGTGTTTAAGCTCATCTTCTGGCATTTCGGTTGAGAGTCGACTTGTGATACTAGTGATTCTCCAATTAAAAAATGTCCGGGTGTAAGGGCTGCTAAATCTGTTGGATCGTCAGATAACGGTGTGAGAGGCCTAGAATTCAGTATAGCCTCTACTTCAACGACGACTGTTTCAAGTTCTTCGTAAGTAAGATTGCTTGTTGAAACACTACGGATAAGGTGGTGTTTAGCAGACTTAACTGCAGCCTCCCAAAGTCCTCCAAAGTGAGGAGCTCTTGGTGGGATGAACTTAAAGTCAATCCCCTTTTCACTACATGTCTTGATTATTTTCTTCTGGGCTTCATTTGCGAAGACGGCTTCATACAATTCCTGCAACTGATTCCTGGCGCCAACAAAATTTGTTGCATTATCGCAGAACAATGTTTTGCATCGTCCTCTTCGAGAGATGAATCTTCTCAGACATGCAATAAATGCTTCTGTGGTAAGATCGCTTACAACTTCCAGGTGTACAGCCTTTGTTGAAAAGCAGCAAAAGACTGCAATATAAGCCTTGTGTGGCCTTTTCCCTCTAATTTTGTGATGAATCCAAAAGGGGCCGCAATAATCTACGCCTGAATTTATAAATGGACGAGCTTGACTGACTCTTTCTGTAGGTAGATTCCCCATTATTTGACAAAAAAAAATTAGGGCGAACTCTAGTGCAGCGCACACAATTTTGAACTACATTTCTGGCCATTGTTTTTCCTTTAATTATCCAAAATTTCTGTCTTGAAATGGCCAGTAATGCTTGCGGTCCGCAATGCATATTTTCTTTGTGTAAGGAATTCAAGATTACTTTGGCAATGGGATCATTGTATGGTAACAACATGGGATGTTTGGCATCATAAGGAAGGGATGACTCAATCAATCGACCTCCAACTCTAATTATTTGTTGATCATCGAGAAACGGAGATAAGGTGGATAACTGGCTCGATTTCTGCACCATTTTATGAGATCGTAGATGAGTAATGTCTTCTTTGAAGTCCGATGATTGAATGGTTTTGATTATCATTGACATAGATAGCTGCAGCTCCTTTGGGCACAATGCAAGATCAATAGGGCGATCGCATTTAGGAACGCGAGAATTTTTTATGAATCGAAATATGTACCCTACTATTCGCAGAAGGCTATTAAATGAGTTCCTGTGATTTATTTTATAAATAATATCTTCCACATCAGGGCTGTTGATTGTAATTGCTACAGTTTGTGACCGTTTCTTTTGTTCTAGTTGATTTGTAACAGCTAATGACTTTAAAAAAGGTCGAGGCCATTGTAACTCATTGCCACTTAAAAAGAGAGGGCCATAGAACCAAGTGTGAGATTGTTGAAATTTATCTGGAGCTATCCCTCGTGATATTAGGTCTGCTGGATTTTCCTTAGAACTTACATGCCGCCATTGAAGAGGATTTGTCAGCTCCTGAATGATTGAAATTCTATTGGCGACAAATGTGTGATATAGTGAAGATGAAGCATTAATCCAAGCTAACACTATTTGTGAGTCTGTCCAAAAAATTGTCCGTTCATCTTGCATACGTAGATCTTTTTTTATTTTTGCGGTCAACTTAGCTCCTAATACGGACGCACACAACTCTAAGCGAGGCAGCGTTTGTCTTTTTAATGGTGCAACACGTGATTTTGCACATAGAAGCCTTACGACAATGCTGCCATCAGATAGTTTTGATCTAATGTAGATCGCCGCACCAAAGGCCTTCTCTGAAGCATCGACGAAGGTGTGAATCTGTCTTTCTATTGCCTTTTTGTTAGCGAAGATATGCCTTGGAATGCTATAGCTATCAATAGAATGTAGATTTTGAAGAAACTCCGCCCATTCAAGTTTGAGAAGCCTCGGAAGAGGTTCATCCCAATCCAGTTTTCGTTCCCATAAACTTTGTATGAATATTTTAGCTTTGGTAACAATGGGGCCCATAAGTCCTAAAGGGTCAAATATACTTGATAAATCAGAGATTACTCTACGTTTGGTGAATAATGAATTGTTCGTGTGTTTCGTTTTTATGCATAGCATATCTGCTTTGGGTTTCCATACTAATCCTAACGTTTTTGTGCTCGAATCCTCAAGATCGAGATTGATTTCAGCATCATCTGGTGGTATTTCTTGCAACAGCTTCTTATTATTGGCACACCATTTTCTAAGCTTGAAACCGGCGGTGTTTAATAATTCTGTTAATTCCTTCTGCATTTGAATTGCTGTATATAAATTGTCTGATCCGCTAAGGCCATCATCTACGTAAAAATCTTCCATTAAAGTCTTAGCACCTAACGGAAAACTTTCCATCCCCTTCTGTGCTACTTGTTGTAAGCATTTGGTTGCTAAGTACGGAGCTGAACTTGTTCCGTATGTGACAGTATTTAGTGTATAATATTTGAGCGGTTGGTTTACGTCGCTTCTCCAAATGATTAACTGGAACATTCGATCGTTTGGATGAACTAATACCTGACGGTACATCTTCTCTACGTCCGTTGTGAAGACATATGTCGGTAACCTGAAGCGTAGTAAAATTGAGAACAACTCGCTTTGCACAGTTGGGCCTTTGTGCATGATGTTGTTCAGTGATACTCCAGTAGTGGTCTTCGCTGAGGCATCGAAGACAACTCTGAGTTTGGTGGTTGAGCTCTCTGGCCTTAAAACGCTATGATGAGGGATGAAGTAATGTGGGGATAAGACTTCTTCTTCTTTTATTTCGGTCATGTGTCCAAGCGATTCGTACTGCTGCATAAAGTCGTGATAACTAGCCTTTAAGTTGGAGATTGAAGTTCTGTTCAAACGCCTTTCCAAAGCTAGGAATCTGCTTTTTGCCGTTGTTTTGGAATCTCCTAATTCTGCTGGGTCTTCTAAAAATGGTAAGCGAACTATAAATCTGCCTTCGGTGGTTCGAGTGGTGGTTTCGACGAAGTGTTGTTCGCAACGAATTTCTGAAGCTGACAATCCCTTATTGTCGGATTCAATATCTTCCAGTTTCCAAAATTTTTCTATTAACGTGTCCGCACAGTCGTCTGTTATGCCGATTGCACAAGTGGATATTTCGTTAGGTAAATTTGAAATTTTGCCTCCTATGATCCAGCCTAACTTGGAATTTTGAAGAATTGGAAGCGAGTTGCCAATGTTAATTTGTCCAGGAGAGACAATATTGAAAAAGTGTTCTGCTCCGAGCAGTATGTCAATTTTTCCTGGTTTCGCGAAATCTGGGTCAGCTAGACGTAAATGTTTTGGAATATTCCATGTTGATGTATCCAGCTGTCGAAACGGTTGTGAGGGTACTATTGTAGGTAAAATGAAAGCTTCCAATCTGGTTGCAAAATTACTTGTTTTTGACTGAAGTAGAACGTTAGCTCTTCTTTTGGAATCTTGATTCCTACCACCTATTCCCTTTATTTGTATAGCAGAGCTTTGTGTAGAAATTTGTAGCCTTTTTATGACTCGTTCAGAAATTAAGTTTACTTGTGATCCTGAATCTAACAATGCTCTAAATTCATCACAACGGCCATTGTTGGATGTTATTAATACCTTTGCAGTAGCAAGTAATGTACAATAAGGAATTTTGATACACGAGGATGTAGCACTGATAGGACCTTCTTGAGGTACGTTGACATTTCTAGTCTTAAGATTGTTGTTTGTTAATGCGTGATTTGAACGTTGGGTGTCTTCAATAGACTTCTTATGATCTTGAACATTTTGATTGAAACGATCCAGATGAAGTAACGAGTTGTGCTTCTTGCTACATTTAGTACAGCTGCGTGAAGAACAGTTTTTTGATGAATGCCCTTCCTTTAAACAATTGACACACCTTTTTTGATTTTGAATCCAAGAAAACCTTTTCGACGGGGTTAATTGTAAAAATTTCTTACAGTAGTATAATGGATGTTCATTGTCCTTGCAGAATTTGCACTGATTATTGACTGAAAAGATCGCAGACGTTACTTTAAATGAGGCCGGCTTAGAACCTACCGCCTCAAGTGTTTGAAAACGTTTTAATATAAACTCCAAAAATTCTTCAATTGTTTGCAGCTCCATTGGATTTTGGAGTGATTGTTCATATAATATGTGATTTTGTTTGTCTAATTTTCTTATTAAAATGTGCAATAAGAGTGGGTCCCAATTGGTGATTTGGATGCCAAGGTTTAATAAAGTTATTAGACTTTCTTGCACACAATCATGAAAATTCTTTAAAGAATTAGCATCATTTGATAAATTAGGGTAGTTCACAATTTTGTCCAAAAGTGTTGTTGCGAGTACCCGCTTATTATTAAAACGGTCGTTCAGAATTTTCCACGCATATGAATAGTTTTCTTCAGATAGTGTTAAGTGTCGGATTAATCGCTCTGCCTCCCCAGAAAGATTCGTTTTTAGATACCACATTTTTTGAACTGCTGGTAACCTTTGTTGATGGATCATATTGTTGAAAAGATCATGAAATTGCTGCCATTTAGAGTAGCTTCCATCAAAAGTAGGAATAGCTACTTTTGGTAATGGAACTTGTTGTAACGAGTTAACTTCACTGGAACATGTCAGTGGCGGTTTTGCATCCTCTAAATTTTGCATAAGAAAAATTTGAGCTTCGTTGATCTGCTTATCTATATCGAAGAACAGTTCCCACGAGTAATTGCTGACTTCTTCGTCGTCGAACATGGTCCAAATTTTGTTATTTTTTGATTTGAAATAAACCGAGTATTCTTCTAATAATTTCAGCTTCAGTTTGTAATAACTGGCATTTTGTTTTGGTGTAACGTCTGAATTTATTTCTTCAATTATTTGCTGAATAGTTTTGATGAGCGCTTTTTGATTGTTTATAATCTTCGGTATGCTTGAGCCATTTGAATCTTGAGCCTGTGAATCTTTGGCAGGTGTGATTTTTGCCTCGAGCAAACATTTTTCGTCTGATAATATTGTAATATATTTATTTGCCAGAGATGAAATTTTTTCAAAATATTTCTGAGTGAAATATTCATGGCTTGTATCGAGGTCGGTTGAATTTAGAAATTCTTGTTCATTATGTTCAAGGTTATTTTTGAGTTGATTTAAGTATTCGATCCGTTCCTCAAAATATTTGGGTTGGGTTTTTCGGTTAGTTGAGTCCTTTTTAAAGTTGGAAATAACCCGTTCAATTTCTTTCCCGATGTTCAGTTGAATCTTTGCGAACTCCTCCATTTTTTTTTCTTTGAAGGATCACGTCGGGGTCACCAAAAATATGTTAATATTCAGTACCCTAACTGAATATCTCGTCACCAAAATTAAGGTAATATTTAGTACTTGAACTAAATATTACTTCGGGAAAATTATGTAAATATTCAGCACTTGAACTGAATATTCTTTGTATGTAGTTATTTGGATATTCAGTACTTGAACTGAATATCCTGTTGTGATATATGATTATTTGGATATTCAGTACTTGAACTGAATATCCTTTTTTTGAAATATAGTTATTAGTATATTCAGTACTTGAACTGAATATACCCTTTTTGATGTGTGTTAATTCTGATATTCAGTACATGAATTGAATCAGAGCAATTCGTATTGAAACTCCTTTGGTCTGTTTGTTTATTGAAACTTCTGAAGACTGTGTTTTATTTGTCAATAAGTTGCCTATATATAATCAATAACAAATACAACAACATAAGCATGGCAAACTAGCAATTGTAACAAATTACCGATTATGCAAAATTCAATAATAATATTACAACAATTACGCATATAAAAAATCAATACAATAGCAAAATAGCAATTGTGACAAATTGTCGATTATGCAAAAAAAGGAATCATATTTCAAGTGCAAAGCCGCTGATTTAAAAGAAATTAAAGTCACTGAGGACAAAGAACGCTGTCACGGCAATAATTAGCAAGCACATTTTATTTTTATATTCTCTTTCACTTTTTTTTTATGGTCAGCGTTTTTTGCACTTGACACCCTACAAAACCAAGAGGTAAAAACAGTGGTGTAAGCCTTTGTCCATAATTGGGTTACAAGATTTGGTGTACCAATTGGATTGCAATCCGATCAGGGAAGGAACTTTGAGTGTGTCATATTTCAGGAAATGCGCTCATTGCTGGGAATCAAGAAAACTCGAACGACTGCATTACACCCACAATCAGATGGAATGGTAGAAAGATTCAATCGTACCCGAGAAGAATATTTGCGCAAGGTAGTGGGAAAATCTCAACGTAATTATGATAAACACATTGAAATGTTTTTAATGGCTTATAGATCGGCAGCCCACGAAACTACAGCCAGAGATAACGAGATAGGAAACTTCTGACAGATTGGCAAAATGCAGCTCTGATTGGCGTTAGTGTTAGTTGAAATTCCTGGAAATCGGCAGTTACGTTCCCAAACAAATCAGAACAATTCTTGGAATTGCAAACTTCGTTCCCAAAAAACTTTTCAGCCTCAGACCCTTTTGGCAATCTCGTCTACATATCCCAACACCTTTGTTTTGAGATTCCAACCTAGTTATCGATATATAGTGTTGAATTAAATTTCATGTACACTTTTATAGTTCAACTTGGATATATGCTTTGTATTTATATATTGTTTGATATAAGTATTAATTTATTAGCGAAAATATTTTTCTTTTGTACATATAACAAAACAAACGCAAATGAAACGATATTACGTGTAAGGTTAGTGATTCAAAAATTAAGAATGACTTGCTTAATAGAAATAACTCTACCTAAGAGGATAAAGTAAATTAAACTAATACTAAAAACAATTCACTTAAAGGAATTTAGCGCATTACTTATTCACATTAACCTGAAACCAAGTGCAGAACTGTGTTTTAAATCATCATATTTGCTAATCGTACACCAAGTTATTCAAGCTCTCGTACCAATGTTTTAATATAACACCTCATTGTAAATACTTTATAAGTTCTATATTCGCTTTAAATTAATATTTAATTAATATTATTAATTTAAATTAATTTAAAAATGTTATATGGAAAAAACCGAACATCTTAGTTCTAGTGCGTAGTTTTAATAATTTCCGAAATGGTGTGACTTAAATAACAAGCTAATAAAAGAATATGTCAATTTATATTTAATAATAATAATAATGTGTAATAATAATGTGAACTAATACAATTATTTGGTAATTTCTAACTCCACTTTGAGTTACTGTTATTATTTAAGTAAGTTTTATTTCTAGCCTGAATAGTTTAGTTCAATTCAATATATTAGGTATTCATATTAAAAATATGTAGAGCATGGTTTACATCATTTATATGAATAATTTACATAATTTATAACATATTTTGCGTACTTATTTCTTGAACATTATTGTGATGAATTCATCCTTAAGAGAAATTCGTATAAAAGCGAATGAATAAAATTGCTTGAATTGGCATGCCTTAATTTATTTTTCACCTCCCAATGATTTTTTCATACATTTTTCCACCACAACTTACGTGCGCGGTAAATTTAAAAAAATTTTAATTAAATTTATAAATTCATAAACTTTCTAATAATAAAATAATATGCCACGTGTGCGAGGGTGCTCCCAGGCTGGATGTCCAGGCGATGAGGTCGTGTTCAGGTTTCCGGATGCTGCCACCGATGGATCACGGTAAGATGTTCAAGTAGTTGCTGATGTTTTCCAATTGAGAGTTCTAGTGCCAATTGGAAAACCGTAATATTATACCAATATAAAAGTGTAACATGTTTAGCACTGATTTAAAAATTTTTAGTTTAAAAATGTCCAATAACTAATATAATAACTGGGTTCAATTTATTTAACTTCTAACTTTGTACGTTTTATTCAAATCATTGTACATATCATTCGATATCAACTTCATATAATGTAATGATATATTTATTTATTGTAAGGGTGAAATAGGCCTCCTGGGGAACCGAACACCCAAAAAAATCGGTAACGCATCGTGATGCATACCTCATGGGTGATGTGGAAATGCATCTGTTTAGAAATAAAATGTATTTTGCGTCTGTTTTCTCTTCACTTCTTTGCTGTTTCTTTTCTAGAAAGGAAAATATTCAAAATTAATTAGAATTCGACCATTATATTGTTTTTACTTTTTGTATTACTTCGCGCCTTCTATACGTTTTAAATTATTTAGTCTCATTGCCATTCTTGAAAACTTCATGCAGGAGAGTTATAATGCTTGGTGAGTTACCATAAATTGTTAAGCGTTCTGAATCGGTTAGAACTAGAGGAAAGTTTAGCTCATTCGCGCATTAAAATCAATGAAAATCTGAAAGAATTGACTATATTAATAGATTGCAACGAAAAATGAAATATTTAATAGAATTACCGTAAATTTTAAAAAAGTATGGAGCCTGTTTTACTTTGATGACTGAGTTCTTGTGAATTGAATAATTTGTTAGGCGCGCCTATTTCAATTTCTTTTTCGAATTAAGTGGCGTCTTTCACTTGATTATTTCTATTTTGTGTAGGCTGATTTATACTACCTTGATTGCAAATTAATTGTTTGCCTTTCAGCGCTCCCAAAAATTGTTCCTTGCTGTTACCGTGCATTTCCTTTTGTAACTCTTTCTTGTTGTTCTTTCCTACAGGATTCCAAAATATTCATCAGCTCTATTCTATTTTGGAATGTTTGATACAATACTGATACAAATCCGATTTACATGTTCCTTACCGGTGATGTTAAATATCCTGCGTTATCGTTACCTAGCGGATCAGATACAGACATAGATTTACGTGAACAAGTCGACCGTTGTTTGGAACTGCCTGCTATTTTGGATACAGTTATGAAACGAGCTCAATTAGCTCAGAAAATGTATGATTTAGCACGTGATGAGGAAAAATGGTGTGAACGTCTAGTACACGAACAACATTTACAGCAGCAAGGTTGGTCAGCTGTAGTCGCTAACATGGAAGATTTAACTGATGAATTTCGTCAAAGATTTAAAAATTTTTGTACAGCATTCGATCAGCATTTGGAAAATCAATTTAAATTCTTGTTCGTGACTCTTTTTCTTATTATCTTCACTTCACAAATCAAACAGAGCACAAAACGTGCTTTCAAATCAAGCCGACGAAGCGTACTATTGTTTACATATTTTCATGAAATATCATACGTGACATTTAATATGGTGAATTACGCATACATATACATAACCCCTGTACGTGAGTTTCGGTCGTGTAAAATTTTGGATTGTTTTTGCCACATTTTTTTGTGGGTAAAGAGTTTCCTATCTCATTATCTCTGACTACAGCATACTCTCACGTGAGAGTTATTTTCGGAGCAGATTTGAGATAACCATCAGACCTCAAATTTGGCAGATGCAGTAAGCTTACTGAAAAAGAAGGTTACTATTGGGAAATGTTTCATTCTGATATGAACGAAATACACGAACAAGTAAGAGAGCATATGAAATTAATGAGCAATAAAATGAAGGATCGTAACGACCGAGCCATGAGCTCGAAAGGATTACAAAAAGGCGATTTGGTACTGCTGTATAACCCACAGCAAAAAAAAGGTATATCCCCAATGCTGCAGACATCATGGGAAGGACCTTATAAAGTTATAAATCGGTTGAACGATGTCGTATATCGCATACAAAGTGACGTGTGTCGCCTGAAAACGCAATTACGACACTGTCATAGGGATCTAATAAAAATGAATTAGGAACATGCCAGCTGATTCTAGAACCTTCAATGCTATTGGATCTGAGATATAAATACGGCGGTAGCTGCGACAGCTGTCAATTC
Organism: Physocephala rufipes; assembly: GCA_963966595.1. Lineage (NCBI taxonomy): Eukaryota > Metazoa > Arthropoda > Insecta > Diptera > Conopidae > Physocephala > Physocephala rufipes. The sequence goes on along the minus strand of OZ016504.1, from coordinate 12,875,163 downwards.
GCGTCTGGCAATTGAAGTGAACACATCGTGAGATTACAAAGCGAAGTACATTATTTAAGTGGTGTGAAATAGAAACTACTACATTTTGAAATAAAAGTGACAAATAACCCTAGACCAAGAGTAGCAGCAAATTTAATTGTTTTATTAAATTATTCACAATTCAGTGATCGAACCTGAGATATTCACAAGGGAAATTTCGAATGTAACAATATAGATAAATTTTATTGAATATCAGCATACATATTCTATTGTTTAGAACAATAAAAGTCGTCAAAAAATACAGCGATTAGGTGTAGAGGTGAATTTTTTCCCTTATTGGTATCTATTCTTTTAGTACGGAAAAATAATTTCAGTCCATTATTTCTAAGCATATTTCTACAAAAATTGTAATAACTCTTTAATGGTAATAATATTCACAAAGAAGTATATGGTATTAATGGTAGACAATGGAAATGCCTTTGAAATGGTACATCTACAGGCATTTCTCGATTGGTTACAAAAATATAACATGGTGTTTATTGAATGTTTAAGTGCTTTAAAAGCAAGGAACAAATTTACCGCTACGCAAAATCGCTGTATTTTTTGACGTTTTGTGTTGTTGTCGTTGTAAACAAAAACAACAACAAATTTTTTGTCGCTCTCGTTTAATCTCCTAGAAAAAGGTCCTTGAAGTTGAAAATCCTTTGAGTTGTATCTCGTAAACTGAACACAGAAACTGTATAGCACAGCACCCAAATGGTAGCTAATAATGATATCTCATTTGTGTAATTAAACTTTTTTTCGAACTTCTTTTTTCACGAAAATTAAACGCATCCCTTTTTAGTACTTTTTCCCTTATTAATTAATTTTTTTCCTTCTAAAATGTATAATTAACCCTCAGAAGAGTTTCAATATTTAGAAATAAAGGCTTCCTAGCTTTATGCGTATATCTTTTTATTAATATCAATGCAGTGACTGCGGATAAAACCCATTTTAAAGCTGAAAACTAATCATGTATAAGTCCTTCTTTGTAGAACACAACACTTACCTATCGTGCTTTCACACGGTAACACCTCACCGTACACGGTAGCACTTAATAGCTATGTAAATGTCGAGTGGTTTACACTGTGGAATGAATATGTATGTTGATATTCAGTAAAATTTATCTATATATTCTTTAATGACTATCGATCGTATAGTTAAAAAGTATGTATGATATTTGTTTGCAATGATTTTTCGATAAGGCAATAAACTTGAGTCAGCATATATCTGTCGATAATAAATCTTGTTTTCATGAAAGTATCCATATGTGACAAAGTATACATGCCCTTAGCACGTAAGATGCTGAGGAAAATATAATATTGTTTGCACACAAAATTTTCGTATATACCGGCCTTCGGCCGCTGCAAGAATTAATACATAAAATGCTAAGGCAAATACATTGTTTGCATAAAAGGTGTTTATATATAGCGGTCTTCGGCCACGGTAAAGATCACAACCCCCAGCACTTAAATTCTAAGGCAAATATATATAACATTTTTGCATAAAAAGTGTAAAAATACATTACGGTTATTTATAATGATGTATATTTTATAATATTTTTGGTATGGTTTCTGGTTTATAGGCAATTTTTCTTTAGAATTGGAACGGTCATAATTCTGAAACTAAACGTATGCGACCATTTTTGTTTTTTGATTTTTAGGGATAATTCCACCACAAAAAATTAATAGCCGTATAAAAATTATTGGAGGTTTTGTACGGAAGTAAACAAGCTTATTTTCATGCAAATTAGTGTACCAGATTAAAGCACCAGACCACGTGTTTTGAATGCAAACAACCCTGAAAAGTTATGTTAATGTGAAGGAAGTATGTGTTACCTTGATTGTCGAGAGGACGACGATTGAGCGTCTATGACCGAAGGCGAGTTTGATTTTTAATTTCACGAAAGTCTCGATAAAATTGGAATTTTACTATAATTCTTTAAATTTTTTATTGCTCAAACACCAATTTGTGAAAATATCAATTTCTGAATCGTTTTTGATACGGAAAATTTTTACTTGCTACACAAAAAGTTGATACAAACTTCAAAATGGAGGACGTAGCAATGGCGAACATGGCGGTACCGCCTGATAAATGCGGACGCAAAAAAAAATCTGCAAAACGCAGAAAATTTCAATGTACCATCGCCGGGAACATTATCAGCAGCAGATCAACTCATAAAATTAAAAAACCAGGATGGATTTTTCCGATGCAGACTTAAGAAAAACTAAAAGCAAGAGACCCAAACGCTTCGCAGATGGTAACAATAAGGTTAGTAACATCAACACTACCTGGTCAACTAGCACTACATGCAACAGGTTCGCCTTACTGAGCGATCTAATGGACAATTGTAGCCCACCGATCCCCAATGGACAGAATGCCCACATTCCCAAGAATCCATCGAAGACAACCGCTCCAGAAATCAGGAAAGACAAGGTTCCTTCCAACCTCAAAATTAAATTTTGCCCACCCATAATTATAAGAAATATAAATGTTTCTACATTAGTCAAAGAGCTCAACTCATTTAATCCCAAAATAAATTAGAAAATTTCTAATAAGGGTAAATTTAAAACCAAATTATTTCTCGAAGACCCAGATGCTCATCAAGAGCTGATGGCTCATCTGAGAGCTCAAAACAATGATTCCTTTTCCTTCACCCCCCCCGTCACTTAAACAAACCAATCTCATTATTAGAGGGCTTTACCACCAAGCTGATCTAGTCGAAATTAAAGACTATCTTGACCTGCTAGCTCCTGGTACTGTGAGCAAAGTATCCAAATTCTCCACCCCCTTTTCCACTGCGAATAAGTATGATACGGGCCTTTTCTTGGTCACTCTGAACCCGGGGAAAAAAGCGGAAGAAATCTCTTCCCGGGGAAAAGCAAAGTATCCAAATTCTTCACCCCCTTTTCCACTGCGAATAAGTATGATACGGGCCTTTTCTTGGTCACTCTGAACCCGGGGAAAAACGCGGAAGAAATCTCTTTCATTCGTACACTAATGTATCAAACAATCACCTGGGAAGCGCCCAAAAATAATTCCAAAATCATTCAGTGTAAAAGATGTCAAGGTTGGGGTCACTCAGCGAGAAACTGTAACAGACCATACAAATGCGTCAAATGCGACAAACCTCATCTTCCAGGTGATTGTTTTATTCAGAAAAATGATACCTCTTCCCCATTCTGCATTAATTGTAATAAGGTAGGCCACCCTGCCAATTTCAGGGGTTGCCCTACCTACAAAGAACACGTCGCAAGAATTAAAAAGCAGCGAGTCCTACAAAGAGAAGGAAATTCAGCCGTATTTAACTCGGTTAAATCTGCTGTTAATCAAGCAAGTCATACTTCCCCCACGAAATCGTTTGCCAGCCTCTTTCACTCAGCTAAACCAAGCCGTTACGTTGCACCCCGCTTCGCAACTAACTCCGATTTAATCACAGAATTCCTCAATTTGGCAAAATACTTCGAAGAACAAGCTTCTCTAGAAGACAGAATTTATAACTTCCTAGCAACTTATAGAACATTGTCAAAGGACTTGGCTAAAGAGAGATTCTTCTCACTATACAATGAAATTAAAGCCTGCAATGGCCCATAATGAAATTTCATTCCTATCCTTTAACGTAAGATCTTTAATTGATTTTAGCAGGAGATTAGAACTCAATAAAATCCTCTCTGTTAACAACATTCACATCGCATTCATCCAAGAATCACATTTGAATGATTCTTCCAATTGTACATTTGAAAACTTTAAATTCATCAAAGATAACTGAACACTCGGTACGGATATAGCCATAAAAAAAGAAATATCCTTCGACCTCATAGAAATTCCCAACATTCAATTTCCTCATATTTTTATTTCAATAAAATTCCTCTTCCGTAACGCTTTGAAGAGATTTTTAGTTGGAAGTATATACTTCCCCTGCAACTCGACGGGCACCATCATTAGTGATGGTCTCTATTCAATTCAACACATAGGTAAAGATTTTGATGGCATAATAATTGGAGGCGATCTTAATGCGAAACATACTTCTTGGGGAGATCGTACATGGAACAGTAATGGTAGTCAGCTTCATAAATGGCTCCTACTCAATTCCTCATTTAGCAGAATATGCGATACATATCCTTCCTTCCCAAATGGTTCTTCCTTCCTTGACCACTTCATCATTTCCTCAGACATTATCGATCCATTAAACCTCAACTACTCAATTTCCTCTCTCAGCTCCTTTTCTGATCACTTTGCCCTGAAATTAACTATCCGAATAGACGATCTCTCATTCCTTTCCTCGACTCCTCGCAAATTTCCTTCTTTTGCCAATACTAACTGGTCACATTTCCAAGCAGATATAGATTCCTCCTTAGAGAATACTATGCCTTCAAGTTTCTGCAATATGAGCAACCATGACATTGAGGCCCACATCCGCAACTTTAACTTTGTAATCCAAGAAGCCATTTCAACACACTCAGACCCTCCGTCTCGTAATAATAAATTCAACATACCTCCCGATATCAAAAAACTCTTTAAAATTAAACATTCTTGGCAAAAACGTCTCAAGACTCTGTTTCATAGAAATTTTAATAGATGTTCTCCTGAATATCAATTTTTATCAAAGCAAATTCAATTACCAAAAACCATAATCGCAGAAAAAATTAAGATTCATCAGTCAACAATCATCGATCAAAAACTTAGATCAATAGTGCCAGGTCCATTGGCATGCAAAGAAATTTATAAATTTGTTCGAAAAAAATCCAACACAGGTTGCAGCAAGCTCACAGTTGATGATATAACTCTATCAAACCCTAACGACATTGCAACTGCATTTATGCACCATCTTACTCAAATATATAGCGCAAAACCTTTGGCCCCAGCCCTTCAAACAAATATCAATCACACTCTAATGAACACCTTAGAATCGCTACCTCACCATATCTACAATTTTTCCTCGAACTTCTCCTCCCTCAACAACCCAGACAATACCCACTTTATTGTTCCAAATGATGTAATCGCTATTATCAAAAAAATAAACTCCAAAAAATCTTCAAGCACGGACCAAATCTCCAACTATATTATAAAAAAACTCCCACATAAAGCGATACTCTTCTTAACCATAATTTTCAATAACTGCCTCAACAATGGGTACTTCCCTCTCAATTGGAAAACAGCAAAAATTTTCCCAATTCAAAAAAAACCCAATCTTACTGACTTTGACAATTTCAGGCCCATTTCTATGCTTTCCAATCTAAGTAAACTACTGGAAAAAATCATCGCTTCCAAACTAGATGCCTGCATAACTTTTGACTATATCCCTTGTTACCAATTTGGCTTCCAAAAAGGTCATGCCACAACAGATCCTCTTTTAAGATTTCACAACGATATCACCCTTAACTTAAGAAAGAGATTTTGCACTGTAGCAATCTCACTAGACATAGAAAAAGCTTTTGACCGTGCTAATCATTCAGGTTTGTTATACAAACTAACAAACTTAGGCTGCGACCATTTTATACTCAAAATATTAAATAGCTTCTTCACAGATCGCCAATTTTTCGTAGAAATCAATGGCACCCCGTCAACTCACGGCTCTGTCACTAGCGGTGTCCAACAAGGCTCTATCCTTGCCCCACTACTATAAAATATATACATCCACGATATTCCGTACACAACTCCTGATTCCTCAATTATCCTCTACGCAGATGACTCCTTGATCTATGCTCATGACGCCTCCCCCGGAACAGCAGCAGCAAAAGCCGCACATCACTTATCGTTGATCAGTGATTTTTATAACAAATGGGGAATTAAAATCAATTCATCTAAATCCGCTGCTATTTGCTTCAGAAACGCTGCAGGCAAATGCGCCAGTTACATTGTACCAGAAAGTAAATCCCTCACAATACATATGAATGGCTCTGAAATTCCCTTTAAGAACTCAATTAAATACCTAGGGATCACATTTACCTCTATTAAAGTTTAATCTACATGCTCGCACGTCATTAAACAAAGCTAACAAAATTAAACACATGTTTTCCAGCCTACTCGCTAGTAAACACCTAAACCAGAGAACGAAACTTCTCTATACAAAGTTAGCATCCGTCCTATTCTAACATACGCCTTCCCTATCTGGTTTTCGATCTCTCCCTCTGTTGCAAAAGAGCTCGAAATTTTTGAAAGACACATAATAAGATACTGCATTAACAAGAATTATGTGGGTTCCTCCAGGAGGTTAGCTAATAATCTTATATACAGCCATGCTCTCACGACACCCTTATGTATGTACCTCCTTTCATTACTTGAAAAGTACATTAATAGGCTACAAAACCACATTAACCCTCTCATAACAGATGTTTTGAGCTCTCAAAGGGACCAAAATTGGAATAATAACTACTATCTTTCACCAATTGGTATATTAAACGAAAACATAAATACCAAATTTAACCCAAACTTAGAAATAATACTGCAATTTTACCAAAAAAAGTCGCCTAGTACTCATAGAGGTTAATGTGAAACATTTTGTGCCTTATTGTGTGAAGTTTTTCCAACATGTTAAATTGGAATAGATAGTTTTAAGCTTTCTTTTAATTTTGTATATAGTAGTTAACTTCGTAGTTTAAGTAGTTTTTAAGTAACTAAGTGTAATACCACTAACGTTAAAGCAGCACGCCGGGAGCAAACGTGCCTTTTCATTCAAACGTTTTAGGAACATACCCTTTACTCTATTACATCAAAATAGCATGAAGCGCTATCTCCTTTGTTCTCATATTAGAATAATACAGTATAGTTCTAAGGTCTTTTATCTCTGTTAAGAAAAAAAATGTAAACTGAGATTTTGTACTTGAAGTCTCTAATAAACTGAACTGAACTGAAGGAAGTATGTTTGAATGCAACCATGGTTGTTTAAATGACGATTTTAAAAATGGGAAATAATGTGAGGCATTAAAGTGCAAAATAAGGCGTTATTATCAAAACGGAGGACTTTTGAGAACGAATTTTCTCTTAAATTAATGCGGCAATTTTGGTGAAGAAGGTACTGTTTTGTAATATGAACAGAATTAAGTATGATATCTATACATTATTTGGATAAAATTAATTAATGAATAGAAAAAAGTACTAAAAATAAAATGAAATTTTTCGGGAAATGCTTGTTTTTGGATAAAACTGAAAGGCGAAGAATAAAAAGGCATTCAAAATGTATATAAAGATTTATATTTTGTTGTGTGGTTTATGAGGTATTGACAATTATTTTGAAAATTAAAACGGTCATGTCTTAAACTAAATGTAAGCGACGAACATTTTTTTATTTATTTAGTTTTTTTGTTATTTTAACCCACAAAGTCGTATAAAAGTTATTGGAGAGTGCGCGGAGGTAAATTTAAGCCAAAAATTGTAATAACTCTTTAATTGCAATGATATCCACAAAGAGGTATATGATATTAATGGTAGATAGTGAAAATATCTTTGAAATGATACATCATGGAGAGTGTGCGGAGGTAAATTTAAATCTACAGTCATGATTAAAAGCAAAATTGTGAACTTTCACCAAAGCATTTTTTTAGTTTTCACGTTTCTAACGATGAAAAATAAGATTTCATTAAAAAGGGCTTGGAACCCTATGCTGATATTGTTCCTTAGGTTTCATAGAAATCCACAAATTCCGCATATATTAAAATTTATTTTGATCATCGTATTTCAATTAAACAACTTTTGTGTAGGGCCGGAGTAATATCACAAATTGTTATTTGTTATTCGTACACAACGCACTTGTGACATTCCGGAAAATCTGTTGTACCACAGCCACTATATATGAAAGTATACTTTATTAGTAAAATTACCAAATTATTAATGTTAATGAAATGTAATTCTATACAACAAAACAAACTTCAAACAAATTTTAAGATAATTTATGTTATTTGATTAATTACGAAGATCGTTACTTACAACAAGACAATACAAGCATTGCACAAAAAGTTTCCGCAATTAGCACAAGAGAAACCACAATATTCGCACATGGGCACATTGCAATTGACGCACACGCTGTCAATGTATGAGTCCCGTTCACAGCATTTAGACAGTTTTCGTTTCGATAGATCACTCAGCTATTTACAATTAAGTAGACAGAAAATAAATTATTTATACAAAATTTAGGTTTATCTTACCAAAATCTTATCAAATTTTTTTCATTGGTATTTTTTCTTATACTGATTCCAACAACAGCAACATTTTTGTCTATCCCCTTTGGGGGCGTGACCAGAGCCCTTCAAAGTTTGAAATATAACTCAATGTCAATATCTCCTAAACTTAGCCAGATACTCAGACTAAGTTGGTACCGTTGGAAATCTAAGGATATGGTTAATTATTTATGTTATATAACATTTTATCTAAGTTCTCATTGTTTGGAAATAAAAGTGATTTTAATTTTTACTACCTTTTTTATCGCATTCAAAAATTTTTTCCCCAAAAAAATGCTTAATTCACCAATACAGCAATATAAAAAAATAAGAAAGAGAATATTAACAGCAATCTTAGAAAATTTATTTCATCCAAATCAGTGCTGGATTTTTGGAGTAAACTTCTTTTAAAGCTGTGTACTGCACTACTACACTACACTTTTTCAAACCTGTGCCTGTTCTCTACCTGTAAGCTATTCATTTCAATGGAAAAATTAAAAAAATCGCGTGATTTTTGTTAAAAATTTTTCTATTCAAATGAATAGTTTACAGATAGAGAACAGGTACAGGTTTGAAAAAGTGATGTCTTCACACCTCTATAAAAGTTTTCTCCAAAAATCCAGCACCGATTTGGATGAATTAAGTTTTCTAAGATTGCTATTAATATTCTCTTTCTTATTTTTTATATTGCTGTATGGGTGAATTACGCATTTTTTGTGGACATTTTTGAATGCGGAAAAAAGTAGTAAAACTTAAAATCATTTTTATTTCCAAAACTGTGAGGATCTAGATAAAATGTTGGATTACATAAATAATTAAGCATATCATTAGCTTTTCAACGGTAACAATTTAGTCTAAATAACTAGCTCAATTTAGGAGATATCGACATACATTCAAATTTTGAAGATCTCTAGCCACGCCTACAAAGGGGATAGACAAAAAATGATGTTGGAAAAGCGTAAAAAACAACAACACGAAAACAAAAAATCTGAGCCAACTGCTTGATGCTGATATTCCAAAATTCACCTACTTTACCATGTTGTAGTAAATTAATCTTCCCATTTCCATTTAGGACCAATAACTTGGTCAAATCCTTTTCTCTGACTTTCGGAATAGCACAGCCTTTAGCTCCTTTAAATAACATGCCAACAGTTTTATCTAAATTTATATGAATGTAATATGACAAAGTAACTGAAAGTAATATAGATCCTACCATAAATTATTTTCATTTTATCTGCATTTCGTGAATCCACCAGTTTTTCATTGACATGCATTTTACTCTGTAAGAAAATGGGTGGATCCGGCGATCTACTGCGTTTGCGACTCATTTCCAAAAATTAATTTTTCTCCAATTCCGCCCAAATACAAAATAACTATGTATTTATCAATTCCCAATCGTTACTTCCAGGAATGCTCAGTAAGATATTTGTAATTGAAGCTATTTTCGGTTTCGGACAGACAACGAGACAGGAAACCCTTTTCCCAAAAAATCTGCCAAAGAAGCGAAAAAATTTACGACCGAAACTCACGTACAGGGTTATGGATACTATTACATAGTTCCCCATAGTAATGACATTCACCACGTATGACATTTCATGAAAATATTATGAAAACAATTCATTTGGGATTCGCAGTTGTGATTTCGTACAGTGCGGACGTGTTTTTGCAGCTATACATAGGCTTTGTGTTCATTAATTCGGTTCAAGTTCATTCCAGTTTGTAATCAACAACAAGTTACAAACCTTCACTAAACAAGGATTAAAAAAAACTTTTATTGTATTATCGGAAAACTCATACAATCTACTTAGCGGGAATATCCAGCAAATAGAAGCGCCTCGTTGGCAATGGAGACGGACGCAGTTCCTTGCGGCTCACTCCCAAACCATCAGGCCGGTTTAACAACAACAATAAATAATAAAGGTATGTCATCAATCTCATTAATGGACCTCGGGAACATACCCTCGCCACAAACCATGCAGGTAGCAGATCTTTTAAACCTACAATCGGTAAACAATATGGTGGCAGTAGAAACAGACAGGGATGGCTTCCAGCTGATTCAACAGAAGCGGCGGAAAAGGACAATCACTGGCACACAGTTACGTGACACCACAAAAATAATAACAAGTTTAGATTTAAATGTAAATAACCTTAGCGTAGAATCAGACCCAAATAGAGTAAATAGATTCTCCCTACTAGCGGGAAATAACACCAAAAATTCCCCTAACACTTTACCTCAAAAAAATTCAGGAAACAACGGAAAGAACGACCTCAGTATTTTACAAAGAAAGAAATTTTGCCCGCCAATTTTCATTTTCAATATAGATGTTAATGCCTTAGTAGGACAATTAAACTCACATGTACCAAAAATTACGTACAAAATAGTTAATATTAACAAATTTAAAAGTAAACTCTTCTTCGACAATACGGACACACACTTAAAAGCTCACAGTTGATGATATAACTCTATCAAACCCTAACGACATTGCAACTGCATTTATGCACCATCTTACTCAAATATATAGCGCAAAACCTTTGGCCCCAGCCCTTCAAACAAATATCAATCACACTCTAATGAACACCTTAGAATCGCTACCTCACCATATCTACAATTTTTCCTCGAACTTCTCCTCCCTCAACAACCCAGACAATACCCACTTTATTGTTCCAAATGATGTAATCGCTATTATCAAAAAAATAAACTCCAAAAAATCTTCAAGCACGGACCAAATCTCCAACTATATTATAAAAAAACTCCCACATAAAGCGATACTCTTCTTAACCATAATTTTCAATAACTGCCTCAACAATGGGTACTTCCCTCTCAGTTGGAAAACAGCAAAAATTTTCCCAATTCAAAAAAAACCCAATCTTACTGACATTGACAATTTCAGGCCCATTTCTATGCTTTCCAATCTAAGTAAACTACTGGAAAAAATCATCGCTTCCAAACTAGATGCCTGCATAACTTTTGACTATATCCCTTGTTACCAATTTGGCTTCCAAAAAGGTCATGCCACAACAGATGCTCTTTTAAGATTTCACAACGATATCACCCTTAACTTAAGAAAGAGATTTTGCACTGTAGCAATCTCACTAGACATAGAAAAAGCTTTTGACCGTGCTAATCATTCAGGTTTGTTATACAAACTAACAAACTTAGGCTGCGACCATTTTATACTCAAAATATTAAATAGCTTCTTCACAGATCGCCAATTTTTCGTAGAAATCAATGGCACCCCGTCAACTCACGGCTCTGTCACTAGCGGTGTCCCACAAGGCTCTATCCTTGCCCCACTACTATATAATATATACATCCACGATATTCCGTACACAACTCCTGATTCCTCAATTATCCTCTACGCAGATGACTCCTCGATCTATGCTCATGACGCCTCCCCCGGAACAACAGCAGCAAAAGCCGCACATCACTTATCGTTGATCAGTGATTTTTATAACAAATGGGGAATTAAAATCAATTCATCTAAATCCGCTGCTATTTGCTTCAGAAACGCTGCAGGCAAATGCGCCAGTTACATTGTACCAGAAAGTAAATCCCTCACAATACATATGAATGGCTCTGAAATTCCCTTTAAGAACTCAATTAAATACCTAGGGATCACATTTACCTCTATTAAAGTTTAATCTACATGCTCGCACGTCATTAAACAAAGCTAACAAAATTAAACACATGTTTTCCAGCCTACTCGCTAGTAAACACCTAAACCAGAGAACGAAACTTCTTCTATACAAAGTTAGCATCCGTCCTATTCTAGCATACGCCTTCCCTATCTGGTTTTCGATCTCTCCCTCTGTTGCGAAAGAGCTCGAAATTTTTGAAAGACACATAATAAGATACTGCATTAACAAGAATTATGTGAGTTCCTCCAGGAGGTTAGCTAATAATCTTATATACAGCCATGCTCTCACGACACCCTTATGTATGTACCTCCTTTCATTACTTGAAAAGTACATTAATAGGCTACAAAACCACATTAACCCTCTCATAACAGATGTTTTGAGCTCTCAAAGGGACCAAAATTGGAATAATAACTACTATCTTTCACCAATTGGTATATTAAACGAAAACATAAATACCAAATTTAACCCAAACTTAGAAATAATACTGCAATTTTACCAAAAAAAGTCGCCTAGTACTCATAGAGGTTAATGTGAAACATTTTGTGCCTTATTGTGTGAAGTTTTTCCAACATGTTAAATTGGAATAGATAGTTTTAAGCTTTCTTTTAATTTTGTATATAGTAGTTAACTTCGTAGTTTAAGTAGTTTTTAAGTAACTAAGTGTAATACCACTAACGTTAAAGCAGCACGTGCCTTTTCATTCAAACGTTTTAGGAACATACCCTTTTCTCTATTACATCAAAATAGCATGAAGCGTTATCTCCTTTGTTCTCATATTAGAATAATACTGTATAGTTCTAAGGTCTTTTATCTCTGTTAAGAAAAAAAAATGTAAACTGAAATTTTGTACTTGAAGTCTCTAATAAACTGAACTGAACTGAACTGAAGGAAGTATGTTTGAATGCAACCATGGTTGTTTAAATGACGATTTTAAAAATGGGAAATAATGTGAGGCATTAAAGTGCAAAATAAGGCGTTATTATCAAAACGGAGGACTTTTCAGAACGAATTTTCTCTTAAATTAATGCGGCAATTTTGGTGAAGAAGGTACTGTTTTGTAATATGAACAGAATTAAGTATGATATCTATACATTATTTGGATAAAATTAATTAATGAATAGAAAAAAAGTACTAAAAATAAAATGAAAGTTTTCGGGAAATGCTTGTTTTTGGATAAAACTGAAAGGCGAAGAATAAAAAGGCATTCAAAATGTATATAAAGATTTATATTTTGTTGTGTGGTTTATGAGGTATTGACAATTATTTTGAAAATTAAAACGGTCATGTCTTAAACTAAATGTAAGCGACGAACTTTTTTTTTATTTATTTAGTTTTTTTTGTTATTTTAACCCACAAAGTCGTATAAAAGTTATTGGAGAGTGCGCGGATGTAAATTTAAGCCAAAAATTGTAATAACTCTTTAATTGCAATGATATCCACAAAGAGGTATATGATATTAATGGTAGATAGTGAAAATATCTTTGAAATGATACATCATGGAAAGTGTGCGGAGGTAAATTTAAATCTACAGTCATGATTAAAAGCAAAATTGTGAACTTTCACCAAAGCATTTTTTTAGTTTTCACGTTTCTAACGATGAAAAATAAGATTTCATTAAAAAGGGCTTGGAACCCTATGCTGATATTGTTCCTTAGGTTTCATAGAAATCCACAAATTCCGCATATATTAAAATTTATTTTGATCATCGTATTTCAATTAAACAACTTTTGTGTAGGGCCGGAGTAATATCACAAATTGTTATTTGTTATTCGTACACAACGCACTTGTGACATTCCGGAAAATCAGTTGTACCACAGCCACTATATATGAAAGTATACTTTATTAGTAAAATTACCAAATTATTAATGTTAATGAAATGTAATTCTATACAACAAAACAAACTTCAAACAAATTTTAAGATAATTTATGTTATTTGATTAATTACGAAGATCGTTACTTACAACAAGACAATACAAGCATTGCACAAAAAGTTTCCGCAATTAGCACAAGAGAAACCACAATATTCGCACATGGGCACATTGCAATTGACGCACACGCTGTCAATGTATGAGTCCCGTTCACAGCATTTAGACAGTTTTCGTTTCGATAGATCACTCAGCTATTTACAATTAAGTAGACAGAAAATAAATTATTTATACAAAATTTAGGTTTATCTTACCAAAATCTTATCAAATTTTTTTCATTGGTGTTTTTTCTTATACTGATTCCAACAACAGCAACATTTTTGTCTATCCCCTTTGGGGGCGTGACCAAAGCCCTTCAAAGTTTGAAATATAACTCAATGTCAATATCTCCTAAACTTAGCCAGATACTCAGACTAAGTTGGTACCGTTGGAAATCTAAGGATATGGTTAATTATTTATGTTATATAACGTTTTATCTAAGTTCTCATTGTTTGGAAATAAAAGTGATTTTAATTTTTACTACCTTTTTTATCGCATTCAAAAATTTTTTCCCCAAAAAAATGCTTAATTCACCCATACAGCAATATAAAAAAATAAGAAAGAGAATATTAACAGCAATCTTAGAAAATTTATTTCATCCAAATCAGTGCAGTAGTAGTGCTACACTACTACACTACACTTTTTCAAACCTGTGCCTGTTCTCTACCTGTAAACTATTCATTTCAATGGAAAAATTAAAAAAATCGCGTGATTTTTGTTAAAAATTTTTCTATTCAAATGAATAGTTTACAGATAGAGAACAGGTACAGGTTTGAAAAAGTGATGTCTTCACACCTCTATAAAAGTTTTCTCCAAAAATCCAGCACCGATTTGGATGAATTAAGTTTTCTAAGATTGCTATTAATATTCTCTTTCTTGTTTTTTATATTGCTGTATGGGTGAATTACGCATTTTTTGTGGACATTTTTGAATGCGAAAAAAGTAGTAAAACTTAAAATCATTTTTATTTCCAAAACTGTGAGGATCTAGATAAAATGTGGGATTACATAAATAATTAAGCATATCATTAGCTTTTCAACGGTAACAATTTAGTCTGAATAACTAGCTCAATTTAGGAGATATCGACAGGGACACATATGGTCGCCCTGAACAATTGATTAAAAGTCAAGTGCTGAAGGCTAAAGCGATTTCGCCCGTCATTGAGGGAAAGCTGGAGACATTAATCAATTTCGCGAATCAAATCATTAATATGACTACTTTCATGCGAACGGTAAGGGCGCAACATCATTTGTATGATCCGACACTACTGAGTGAGTTGGTCGCAAAACTACCAGCGAGTAGGCAACTACAGTGGGCAGAACGGTGCATGCGACAGAATGGGTCGACATCGCTTATCGATTTCAGCAACTGGCTAACAGAACTCCGCCGTCTCGCCAACGTAGTGGTCGATACTCTACCGATAACTTCAACAGTAGATAATTCAAAAACGAACGCCGCAGGAAACAGAAAATATGCCTGCGTAACAATAGCGCAGCAATGTCCGACTTGTAAAGGCAGTTGTAAAGATTTGGAAAGCTGTGCAGAATTTTTGAAGTCGAACATTGATGATCGATGGCAAGCAGTTAAAAAAGCGAAGATTTGTTTTTGCTGTTTGAAAAAAGGACATCAACTGTCAAAATTTTTAAGCGGAAGAAATGCGGTGTCGACAAATGCGAAAAACACCACCATAGTCTCCTCCACAATCATGTTTCTGCGGGAAATTCAATAGCCTCATTAAATACGCCCGCGACATCACAACAACTTTACAATTGTCATGCGGAACGTAACAATGAATCAATACTTTTCCAGGTTGTACCGATAAAACTATATGATCCCAATCAAGCTATGGACGTATATGCCTTTATTGACGACGGAGCCAACGTGTCCATTATAGACGAAGACATAGCTAACCAACTGGGCTTAGAGGGCATAAAGGACGTATTGGACCTACAGTGGTTAGACAATCGAAAGGCAAAAGAAGATTCACGACGTGTATCAGTAAAAGTGAGTGGCATTACGAAAAACTCTTCGGTATACGAAATGTCCAACGTATATACATCGAGGGGATTAGCCTTGCCAGAGCAAAGTTTAAATATGAAAAAACTGGTCGAAAATGAAAGAAATAGTCATTTACTAGGTTTGCCATTGAAAAGTTATAATAGCATTCAGCCAAAAATAATAATTAGTTTGGCCCATGCGTTCCTGTCCGTACCAATTGACACTCCAGTAGTACCAAAATCTTCAGGTCCGATGGCCATAAATACAAGAATAGGATGGGTAGCCTATGGGCCTATCCACGATTCAATGGGACCGATAAACAAGCAAGTGCTACATATTCGAAACAATTCTCACGCTATGGAAGAAATAAAAAAAATGATGGATGATTATTTCAATACGGAGACTTTCGGAATAAAGGTGGCGAAGCAACCTCTAAAATCGGAAGACGAAAAAACAGCCTTGGCAATAATGGAAACAACTACTAAGAAATTAGAAGAACGATTTGAATCAGGGCTATTGTGGAGACCAAATTATCCACCCTTCCCAGCCAGCTACAAAAATGCTCTTAATCGCCTGGAAGCAGTGGAGAAAAAAATGGCCGCCAACGAGGAATACAAGCTAGAATATAAAAGTAAAATAAAGGATTATATAAACAAAGGATACGCGAGAAAATTAAGTAGGGATGAGTCTTCAGTCACAAACGATCGAACATTCTATCTACCACATTTCGGAGTTAGGAATCCGCATAAACAAGGAATCAGACTGGTATTTGATGCTGGTTCCGAGGTCAGATTTCTGCCTTGAGTTTTACGAGGACACCTGCCGTGTTGGCCTAATTCCTCGGCGGGCCATCCCGCATGGGGTTGCAAGTGCGAACTTTGTGAACGCACCTTTTCACTATATGGCGACAACCAACGCCCAATGCCTCCGAGTTACCAAGTCGTGGCGTTTGTACCTTTGGAGGCCATATGCATGGTATGGATACTCCACTTAAGGTATCGTCGAGGCCGATCTAAAACCTCTTCCGGACTGTGGGGTCCGGCACCCGGTAATGATTTAGTGCATTACCACACCCGAGCTCATCCAAACTCGTACCCGCGTAATTTTGGGTACAACCACAGCCACCACGAAGCTCCCGAAGGGCCTACCCAATGACAAGCATGTGGGGCTTGGAATATATATATATATACCAGATGGTGTGACTATTAGCCTAAGCTATTAGCACACATACTGGTTGTTTAGTTCTGTAATCGCTTGTCTCCCGTGGTACCAATTTAGAGCCTGAACCAATTTAGAACTCTGGTCACTGCCATTTGGTTGCCCACACCGCAACGGGACTGGCACCCTACTTCCGAGGTCAGATGCCGCTTGGTGCTTTACGTGAGTACCTGCCAAGTATGGCTTAATCTCACGGTGGGCCTACCCACACTCGGGATTACTAGGTAGACTTTGTGAATACCTTATATACTGGCAATCATCAGCCACGGCATCAACTTAGCCCTATTGCGCCATTTGTGTACCTATGGAAGCCTGGGACGTGCAGGACATTCCTCGCAGGTTGACGATCGAGGCCTATCTAAAACCTCTTTAATGCCGGTGTGCTACTCACCGGCATTCTGAGTTGACGGAGGCTGCCTCCTCACGCAACTCCACGTGGAGACTCTATGGTCTCTCCCCGCGTATTTTTGGGTAGTACCACAGCCACCACGAAGCTCTCGCAATGAGAAGCCTACCCACTGGTGTGCTGTGTACGTGGGAATTTACATTAGCGGGGTCATAAGACCCAAAATGAGCCGCACACCACCCGTGGCACCATTTTTACATCTTTGGTAAGATGTCGGAACTAGTCTGCATAGTTCGTGGCAAGTGAACTACGTGCAAGCACGACTAGTCACTGCCATTTTGTCGCCTTACATCCACGACGGGCCTGGCACCCATGACTTCCGAGGTCAGATTTCTGCCTTGTGCTTAACGTGCACGCCTGCCATGATGGCTTAAGTGCACGGCGGGCCATCCCGCACGGGGTTGCGAGTACGAACTCTGTGAACGTACTTTTTATGATTATCTGGCGGCAACCGCACCCACTTCGCTTACGGCAGCCAACCGTAGCTTTGTCGTGTACCTGTGGAAGCCTGTGTGTGGCAGGACATTCCTCGCAGGTAACTAGTTCGGCACTATCTAAGGCCTTGTGCCGGCTGGGACAACACCGGCACTTGAGTTGACGGAGGTCTGCCTCCTCGCGCAACTCTCGCGGAGACTCATGGTCTCTACCCGCGTATCTTTGGGTGGCAACCACAGCCACCACGAAGCTCCCACTAGGGGGCCTACCCACGATGCACTATCTATGTGGGCTTTATTCTTAGCGGGGTTGGAAGGACCCTTATGCGTTGTGCATCACCCGTGGCACCAATTTATCGCCTCTGGTAAGGCTTCGGAACTAGCCAAGTCTAGTCCGTGGCTAGTGAACTAAAACTGACCTGAGCAGTCACTGCCATTTTGTTGCCCACACTGCAACGGGACTGGCACCCGAGACTTCCGAGGTCAGATTCCACTATACGTTTAACCTGAGCACCTGCCGTGTTGGCTTAATCTCAGGGCGGGCCATCCCGCACGGGGTTGCAAGTGCGAACTTTGTGAACGCACCTTTTTTCACTATATGGCGACAACCAACGCCCACTGCCTCCGGGTTACCAAGCCGTGGCATATTGTACCTTTGGAGGCCATATGCATGGTATGGACACTCCACTCAAGGTATCGTCGAGGCCGATCTAAAACCTCTACCGGATTATTTGGTCCGGCACCTGGTAATGTATTGTGCATTACCTCACCCGAGCATAAGCTCGTACCCGCGTAATTTTGGGTACAACCACAGCCACCACGAAGCTCCCGAAGGGCCTACCCAATGACAAGCATGTGGGGCTTGGAATATAAAGCCAGATGGTGTAGCTGTTAGCATACGCTATCAGTACACATACTGGCTGTTTCCCCAGATGGTGTAACTATCAGCCTAAGCTGTTAGCACACATACTGGGGGAATGAATCTCATTTTGCTTGTCTCCCGTGGTACCAATTTAAAGCCATATGGTAGGCTCCGGAACCCGGGAGTACCACAATCGTGGTAAGTGACCGTCTCATACCCCAGGTCACTGCCATTTTGGGCCCAAGCACCCGGGACTGGCACCCTAACTTCCGAGGTCAATAATATTTCATTCAACAAAGCTCTATTACCAGGGCCCGACTTAAACCAACCTTTGCAAACCATATTATTCAAATTCCGAGAGGCGCCAATAGCGATTTGTGGAGACATCAAGGAGATGTTCCACCAAATTGCCATCATCAGCAATGACCAGTGGAGCTAAAGATTCCTCTGGAGAGAGGACCCGACCAGACCACCGGATATATATATAATGCAACGCTTAATTTTGGTGCCACCTGCTCACCGACCATAGCCCAGTATGTAAAAAATGTCAACGCAAACCGTTTCCTCAAACAATACCCACGAGCAGTCGAAGGAATAATATACAAACATTATGTGGACGACTATGTAGATTGCTTTGAAGAAGAAGAGGAAGCTGCTAAAGTAGTCAGGGAAGTAATTGATATTCATAAATCAGGAGGTTTTCATATACGAAATTTCGTATCGAACTCGGAAAAGTTACTATTGGCAATCGGCGTAGCAAAGGATTCGGAGGAAGAAGTGGTGAAATTCGATGGGGCCATCGAGAAAATTCTTGGCCTGCATTGGGTGCCAAAACAGACGAATTCGTGTACGTTTTAAGACTTCACAAAATCTCTCCTGAAATCCTGACTTTCGATAGAAACCCGACCAAACGAGAAATGCTCAGCCTAAATATGTCGGTATATGACCCTTTCGGATTCTTGGCTGATTTTATGATATCTGCCAAAATTCTTATGCAGTCAACATGGAGAACTGGGATCGACTGGAACGACGAATTGCCGGATAACATTTACAAGCGCTGGAAATTGTGGCTCGATGAACTACCGAAACTGGAGGACCTACGAGTACCACGCTACTACTTTAGAACGGGTGGTGCAGAACGAGAGAAATTAAGTCTTCATATATTCGTTGATGCGAGTGCCGAGGCGATGGCTGCGGTGGCTTATTGGCGCATGGAAACAATCGAAAAAATTACTGTGACGTTTGTTGCGGCTAAAAGTAGTTGCGCAACCACACGATACCATTCAGTACCTAAGTTAGAGCTTCAAGCCGCCGTCCTGGGCGTTCGTCTTTGCGACACGATCTTAAAAAACCACACCCTTGAACCACACAGTAGAATTTTCTGGACCGACTCTCGAACTGTAATGAGATGGATTCAATCTGATCACCGCATATATAAGCCATACGTGGCAAATCGTGTGGCAGAAATTTTAGATAGCAGCCCAGAAAATGAATGGAAATGGTGCCCTGGGGAATTAAATCCAGCGGATGAAGCAACAAGATCGCGATTTCCGCATAGATATAATGTCGACGGAAGGTGGCTAAGAGGACCTATATTCCTGCGACAAAAAAGTGATGTATGGCCTAACGAAAACGCCGCGCAAAATCTTCGCGATGATTCCAGTTCTGAATTACGAAAAAAGCATTATCTGCTCTACTCTCGGCAGGATACACTCCTTTGCATTCCCGACTTTAACAGATTTTCCAATTTTTCCAGGCTAAAGCGTACTATGGCCTGGGTACTAAGATTTAAAGATGTCCTTCGGTTAAAATCAACAGGAAAGCCTACGATCTGCCAAGAGTTGAGTGCCACGGAGGAGCAAGCAGCGGAAATTATTCTGTGCCGTTTTTTGCAGGAAGAGTTCTATTCTGAAGACATCTATAACTTAAAAAAAATGGAAATGTTTCCAAGGATAGTCAGTTGAAAGAATTGAATCCATTTCTCGTTGGTGACGGTTTGCTGAGAGTGAAAGGACGTATAGAAAACGCCATCTGCTTGCCGACAGAAACCCGAAATCCGATAATTCTGCCAGCAAATCACCGCATAGCGCGACTAATCGTTACCTCTTTCCATAAGAGGTTTGGTCATGGCAATGCTTCTACTGTCATCAATGAAATTCGCGTTCGTTTCTGGATACCAGCCTTACGCCGACTAGTAAAAAGCGTGCTAACCGAATGCATGTATTGTAAAGTGAGGAATGCGAAACCGAGACAGCCGCAAATGGGCGTGCTGCCGCCGGACAGAGTGACACCGTTCGTTCGTGCATTTTCCTACAGCGGCGTCGATTTGTTCGGCCCTTTAAATGTATCCGTTGGACGCCAAAGGCAAAAAAGGTGGGTAGTTCTCTTCACCTGTCTCACAATAAGAGCCATACACCTGGAAATCGCCACCGATCTCTCAAGTGACGCCTTCATATTGTGCTTGAGAAACTTCATTAATCGCCGTGGTATCCCTGTTCAAATACGGAGCGACAATGGAACAAACTTCGTGGGGGTTGCAAAAGAACTTCGAGAAAATCAAGGTTTTTTGGATCATAATGCAATAACGAGTAATCTCGCCCCACTAGGTATTAAATGGATCTTTAATACTCCACATGATCCAAGCGCAGGGGGAGCATGGGAAAGGTTGGTGAGATCAGTGAAAAAGACGCTGGAAACGATTCTCAGTGAGCACGCTCCACGAGTGGAAACGCTGTACAGTTTACTTATTGAGGTGGAAAATATAGTAAATTCCAGACCACTAACTCATCTGCCGATTACGCCGGATGAACCGGAACCGCTCACGCCGAACCACTTCATTTTAGGGTGTACAAATTCCACACAGACCCCAGCACCATTTAACCCAAAAGCAATGCATATGAGGAAACAATGGCGTATTTTGGAGAATTTGAAAAATGCCGCATGGAATAGGTGGGTTCGGGAATATCTGCCGGAATTAACACGCCGAGTTAAATGGTGTATGCCCTCTCGACCCCTGGAAGTCGGAAGCCTAATCCTCGTCGTTGACCCTCTGAGCCCCAGATCAAAGTGGAAACGCGGCAGAATCTTGCGACTTCATTGTGGACAGGATAATGTAGCTCGAGCGGCAGATGTTCGCACATCTACAGGCGATTTGAAGAGACCCATCTATCGACTAGCAGTGTTGGACGTGGAAGCTGGTAAAGGGAATGGTAAATCTCCGACCCGATCGATTTACGGGGAGGAGTGTTGAGTAACCCACCCGAACGATAGCGGTGAAAAAGAAAAATGTCAAGCCAAACCAGTATAGAAAAAGCCAGCCAAGCGATAAGTTTAATTTTGCTATAAAAAGAGCTCGCCAAGGAACCAAAAAAAAGATTCAACCACATTAATCCGTTTTGTTTTTTGCCTTTAAATTTTCCGACATAACGATTGTTAAATCTTAAGCGTTCCTTATTAAAATAAAGACACACGAAAGACAATAAATCTGAGAAAAGGTTTTTTCGCTAATAATAACACCACCAGTATTAACTTAGACAGCTACACAGTTTTAAATGATGGGTCCTCAATCGGAGTGGGGATCGCAATCGTTAAATATCTTAAATACAATCGCTATTCAATCCCAGACCTACAAATTCCAAATTATTTTATAACACTAAATCTATTAATAAATGGTCTCCCAAAGGAATTACTCGTAGGAAGTATTTACTTTCCATGTAATGCTCCAAACACACTCATTTCTCAGTCACTATCTATTATTTCTGAGCTTCCAAATCGCTTTGAGCGAATAATAATTGGCGGCGACCTTAACGCAAAAAATACCTCCTGGGGTGATAAGAAAGACAACGCTAATGGAAAACTTCTAGCGAATTGGTTGCAACTGGTATTCCCAGACTTTTACAGGCTTAGCGATAATAATCCAACATACCCTAATGGACCTTCTTTTCTCGATCATTTCCTAGTTTCATCCAATCTTATCGATACGATAGATATAAATTATTCCACTGCAACCCTACCCTCATTTTCAGACCATTATCCTTTAAAGCTCAGCATAGATTTCCCCAATTTCGATATTATCTCTACAAATCCTCAAGTACACACCTCGTATAATAAAACGAACTGGAGCGCATTTAAGGAGCAACTAACCTCCAAAATAAGTGACATATCCCCGGTTAAATACAGAAACTTAACTGAAAATGAAATAGACCAAACTATAGACCGATTCACAGATATTTTAACACAGGTAACTAACGATCACTCATCCAAAGTCCCCTTAAACAAACAAAAAGCCCCTGTTCCTGACAATATTAAAAACCTCTTTCGGCTAAAGCACAGATGGCAAAAAGGCCTAAAAGTATTTTTCATAGAAACCTTAATAGAAAGTCCTCGCAGTATCAACTTCTCGCAACACAAATAAAATTACTGGACTCCATGATAAAATCACAATTAAAAATTCACACAATAAACTCATTTAATAATAAGCTGTCCTCCATAAAACCAGGTCCATTCGCTTTTAAGGAATTACACAGGTTCGTTAGCCCCAATAGCAATAAATTCTGTAAAAAACTCTATTGCGACGGCCAAGAGATCCTTGAGCCACAAAAAATGGCTGATATATTTAAAGATTACTACACAGATTTGTATAAAAGCAATATGCCAACTGCGGCTAACACGACAGAAGTTAACTCGACAATTGACAAATACTTTCAGACTTGTAATACGCCTATTTATAATTTTAATAATAGTTTCAATGCACTGGACAACCCTGATTTAATACATTTCACAAACGTCGCCGAATTAAAAACTATTATCGCGAACCTTAACTCAAAAAAATCCGCAGGCCCAGATCTCATATCCAACTTCATTATAAAAAAATTCCCAATCCAAGTTTTGTCCCTTCTTACTATACTCTTTAATAACTGTCTCAACATCGGATACTTCACATCCTCCTGGAAAATTTCCAATATAATTCCTATCCAGAAACGACAAAACGTTCATTGCACAGCAAATTTCAGACCTATCTCTCTATTATCCAATATTGGAAAACTTCTCGAGAAAGTAATTAAAATAAAACTTAACGCATTTTTAGAAAAGGAATACATTCCAAATCAACAATTCGAATTCAAATCAGGACACTCAACTACACACGCACTACTAAAATTTCACGATGACGTGGCAATAAATTTAAGACGAAAACAATGCACGGTGGCAGTGTCATTGGATATAGAAAAAGCCTTCGATAGAGCTTCCCATAAAGGGCTAGTGTTTAAACTAATAAAGATTGGTTTCGACCCGTTTATTATTAAAATCCTTTCCAGTTTCCTCAATAATAGAAAATTCAAAGTTCGTATAAATAATGTATTTTCCTCTATAGGATCTGTTAATAGTGGTGTCCCGCAAGGCTCAATTCTTGCTCCGCATTTATACAATACCCTAATTCACGATTTTCCCCACCAGTTCAATGGCTCAAATACTATTCTTTATGCTGACGACTCTCTAATTTACAGCCACTCTTCATCGTCTTCACTAGCTACAGAGAAAGTCCAAAATCATCTTGGGGTTATTAGTAACTACTATTCCAATTGGGGTATTACGATTAATGCAACAAAATCTCACGCCATTTGCATTAGAAATTCTTCCGGTAAAACAGCCAAAAATGTGGTGCCGGAAAGCAAAAATTTAAAAATCTGCGTTAACAACATCGAGATTCCATTCGTTAATACTTTGAAATACCTTGGGATACACTTCAACAACCTATTTAAATTTAATGATCACGCACGTATTACATTAAAAAAGCCAGAAATATCTTCTATATGTTCTCTAAACTATTTTACTCGAAATCTCTATCCCAGAAGACCAAATTACTTTTATACAAAGTCAGTATACGCTCTGCAACCCTATATGCTTTTCCTATTTGGTTTACAATATCACCCTCTATCGCAAAAGACCTCGAAATCCTTGAAAGGAAAATACTAAGGCTCTGCCTCAACTATAACTTCATCTCTCCCACAAAAAGATATTCATATATAGCAAAGCCCAAATCTCCCCACTACTTTTTTATGCCTTATCCCTCCAGAAAAGGTTCGTTCATAATCTAGCCACTCATGGTAATAAACTTATAACAGACTTGTACAACTATGAAAAAGAAAACAACTGGAACTCTTCCTATTACCTGTCTCCAATAGGAATTCTTAATGCTGAGATACCAACTCAACAACCCTTTTCCGATTATATACCTGAATTTTTCACATCTACACACATAAATTATCATAGGGGCTGATAATTTTATTTAACCTTTTGTAATTAAAAATTTAAGTTTATAAAATTAAACGAAATTATTGTTCTCCACATAAAATCTCTTCAGACATCATATTAAAAATATGGTTTAAATTAAGTTATTGTATGCATCCTTACTACCTCTAGTTACTCATGTTATTACATAAGAGTATTAGTTTTAGTTTTAGTTTTTAGTTTTAGTTTTAGGTTTAGTAATTGTAAAAATTAGGTAAGTTTAGTTATACAGGAATATATCCCTACAGTCTGCACTGGAGTTAAGAGCAAAACTCCGTTCAAAATATTCACTAATATTTATATTATAACACAAATATTTGCCTGTACAACACTGCAATGAGCGTTTACACATGAAGTAATTTTTTCTAGATGTAACATTTTAGTCTTAGAATATGGAATTAAAAGCTGTCAAAATCACATTGTAACCATGCGAAAGTCTCAATAAAGGAACTCAACTCAACAATTCATTTGTTAACATGTTTTCATAGTGACCAGTTCTCAAATTCGAATTGAACTATTATAATCAGAGATAATAAGATGGAACACTTCCAATTCCCCATGCGAAAAAGTGATTTGGCGTCTATTTTTTATGCATTGTCTAAATCACGTACACTACGTGAACATGAGCCATATTGTTGTTATTGGTTGCTTTCATCCTGTTTCCAGAAAAAAGCAACAACATGTTTCACTGCGCATAAAGAAAAGTGATGTAATTTCTGTAACGACTGTAACGGGATTTTATAGTATAGAAGTGCATAGTACTGTTAGTGGAAACGGACGGAAATTGATGATATTTTAACTCAGAAACTCACCTAACCTGTCCCCAGTGGCGTATTAATTACGATCAAACTCACCTACAAGGCCCCCAATAACGTCGTTTTCCAATGAAAAATTTTGGTCTTAGACCCAATAGACATATAATTTATTCAATTATTTTGACATTTTAACTTAGTTAAAATTTACACATAAAATAAACCCATTCAGGTACATTTTTTCACAAATGTGTAATTGTGAGTGTACCTGCTTTTTATATGCACTTAAACTTGAAGGTATTGTATGCTTAACCTAACAATTTGAAGTAATTTGTGAGAAACAAAATGGAAAATATGTTTTAATGTGGATGTTATTTTTAATCCACGGTCTTTTCCCGAAATAATTAAATGGTGATAACTGCTAACGAGGATAAAACAAAGAGCGAGTGTGAAGATTTAAGATAGCTCTTCGTAAGGTGTCTATAAGCCATACGTAATATAGTTTTCCATTAGTTTTGCATCTCTTTCTCCCTGCTGAATTTTAGGTTTGAAATCATTAATGATTGGTAAAAAAATTACAAAATTATTTCATTTAAACGAACTCAATAATTTGGATGGTATTGAACTGTGACTAGGGCAGCACAGTGAAATACACAATCAGCACCCACGAATGTTTTATCCACCGTTTCTTATTCAATAATATCACCAATAAAAGAATGAAAGCTTTGCGGGCATGGAAATGAATCAGAAAAATGAACGAAATCTGAATGATGAAGGCTATAAAAGCGTTGGAAAAATAGGCCGTATTTATTTACCAAGGATACCTATTAAGTCAATATATGGCACAAGATCCACTAAACGAACTTCCCGAATGTGTAGAGAATCATTGCATTAAGTCAAACATTTGATGATATGTTGGCCGATAAAATCGCTTCCACCGGTTACAAAACCACTTCTCCATTAAATGAGCTAATAAAAGATTGATTAACTTTGGATGCCATTTGATGTTTCATCAACAAGCCTTACCGCACATATCATGACTTGCAAATAGAATGAAGGAGATTCCCGATGTAATAGAAAACTGAAAAAGCTGACTGTTAAAAATAAACCGGCGGAAAACGCAATATTTTACGTTTAAAGTTTACCTTTGATGCGAGACGGTTGAAATTATTTGTTATAATTCAGTTAAATCACTTGAACCACAAATACTTCACGCGCTCTTGGGAACAATTTTCGGAATATTGCGGTTATCCTGTACTGGATCTGAGGGGCTGTATTTCTGTCCTGAATACGGACACTACGCACAGATAATTTAAAATATCCGTGGCTATTAATAATTTATTTTCACCAAGGCTTAACTGAGAAACATTAGCAGTATCTTAGTAGAAAAATTAATACGAAAAATTGTTAATATTAGTTGTTTACATAGAATTATCACGAAATGTCATACGTGACATAACTTTGGTAAACTACGCACATATTTTGGTTATTTTTGGCAAATTTTTTTGTGGGAAAAGAGTTTCCAATCTACAATAGTTACCTATATAACAAGCTTATATATACAACAAACCTATACAACGAGTTACCTATAAACAAAAACCTGGGACCTCAAAAACCGAAATGAAGATCAAACTTACTTGAATGCAATTATCTGTCAGAGTTCCATTCATTCGGTAAGGGATTAAACGAGGACTTCCAGTTATTATTGCAATCCCATTAATAGGACATGTTAAAAACGATATGCCGTAACCGACAAATAGCTGCACTCAAGCCAAAATTCCATTGAAATAAGACAATAAGAAAATTATACAAAATTGTTAAATTCAATTATTTTTCAATTACTTTAAAATTGTTACATTCAAATATTGCGTGCAGTGCCTTTAATTGATTAATTTGATATATGTTAGTTTATTTTAATAAAATAATTTTGTACTGAATTTATAATTTGATTTGTTTACAGAAATTAATTTATATATGTAACTTCTCGTTACCTTTATCGTTTTATATTTGCAAAACTTGATCGTTTTAAAAATGTTCATATCTGTGAAATTTGTAATTCTTGATAGTTAAATTGATATTTTATTATAGTTATATTAGTAAATATTTAAATAAAAACTGTGTAAATATTTTAATTTATACAAATATGTTTTTATTTTAAAAATACGTACTAAAGAAAAAATTGTGAGTTACTTCACATGCGCTTTCCAAACGAGAAAAATATGATTTTCTTGCAGGAACCTAATATGCGAAGTATCGTTATCTCCATTGCCATCTTATCTTGCCAATGTAGTATGCCAAAATAAAAATAATTATGTTTTATTTAATTTTTAAGTAAAAAGAAGAGTTGTAGGATCGTACCATATTCATTTAGTAGGCCCATGGGCGAGTAAAATTAGACAGCAACGGTTTCATAGCCCTTACGATATTGTGACATGGTAGTTGCAGGAGATCTTGCCTTCATTCAGATCATTTTCCTTTAATTCAAGTTTCTTGTTATTAAGCGAACGCACTTTTTCAAAAAATCATAGTAAAATTATTTTTATTCTAAGGTGTGGTGAAAAAATCGTTGGAGAAGTTATAACAGCGGGGCAAAATAAATTAATAAGTGTAGCTAAAACAGTACGAAATGGACAAAGTGAACATAAGTAAATGCAACTATTTTATGAGTATTCTTAATGTCCCAATTGAAATAATGTAATCTGAAAATATGGTTTAGTTAAAAACTATGTTAATATAGCATAGAAATTATCGATGTGATTGAAATTGCAATTCAAAAGTCAATCAAATTGTTGTGTTCAAAAATTATGAAATTTGCTAAATTTGATAGTTGTTTGATGCATACGCAGTGTTCTCGTTTCCGAGCCCGAGCTTGGTTTTAACGCAATATTTCGTTTCTGAGTTTATTTATTAATAGAAAGGGTACAATGTTAATTAAATTATCTGGTTTGATAGACTGGCGTTGTAGGTTTTAAACCGTGTGTTTGCTCGGGCTTCTTGGCGGCAAGAAGCTTCTCGAAGAAAACTCGTCAGCCCGCAGCTGTCAACCTTTGAGTTGCAATAATGATGCCTTCGCATCGTTCGTGCACAAAGGTCCTTTCACAACATCCCCCTCCCCGTGAATCGACCTAGGGGGCGGAGATTCTCCCTTCTGCTCACACGACTGATTAACATCGGACACGGCTAGGCTGGATACGGGACGCTTCACTATGCCAGAGCTAGTACGCACATCCGCCGCCCTCGCGACTCCGTCTTTCCCGTAATAAAGATGTATGACGCGGCCGCGGCGCCACCTGAATCTTGAAGCATCACGTCCGACTATAAACACCAGAGCTCCAACGACGATGGGTGAGTAGTCACACCATTTAATGCGTCGCGTTAAATCTGGAAGATATTCTTTGATCCAACGGTGCCACAATGAATTTTTTAGGTTCTCCAGAATTCGCCACTGTTTGCGAAGATTCAACAGCTTTGGTTCGAATTCTGCTGGAGTTTGAGTCGAATTAGCGCATCCAAGTAGGAAATGGTTCGGTGTCAATGGTTCGGGCTCATCTGGGGTCACAGGCAGGTGCGTTAGGGGCCTGGAGTTCACGATATTCTCAGTTTCCACTAACAAACTGTAAAGGGTCTCCTCACGAGGGGCACATTTGTTACGTAAACCCTTCGTGCGATCGGCCCTGACTTGGCCATCCCAGCTAGCTCTGCTCTACGGGTGCGGTTCTCAACCCGCCAAGCCAGGCCGAGGGTCACCAACAATAATCTAATTTCCGCCGGAAGTGGAAATCAGACCTTTTTTCTTTTTTTGAACATGACAAAAAAACATAAAAAATAAAAGAAAAGATCTACTCTGACAGCACTATTGAACTTTTGCCCTCTACGGTTTCATCCCTACGGGCTTCATTACCCCTATTTACCCCCTCACACTTCATACCTCCTCCCCTTCTCCAAACGGTAGAAATTTTAATGCATTTTTTTTACAAGTTAAATATAAAACTTTTACAATTTATTAGTACTTGTGATATACAGCCTAATTGTGATTTCTCACACCAACTACTAGTTCGTTTTTAACGTCGATTCTCTTTTGTGTTTTTCTCTGCTTTCTCTTGAAAGTGATGCGTCGCTGCTCAATTTTGCGCGGCAGAGAGGGAAGAACAAGAAAAACGCAAAACACGTAAG
>OZ016504.1:12813172-12843172 GCA_963966595.1 Physocephala rufipes | reverse complement strand
ACAAATAAAGATGATCTGTGAAAAGTAGACCCAAAATATTAACACGTGAAAACAACAACACGCCATAATATAAGAAAGCGGTTATCAATAGCCCCTATGACCGATCGAAAAGCCTAACTAAAATTCAAATTTGCGTGAACACCATAAGCAACAACAACACTATGGTCGGTCACGAATTAGTAAATTTGGAAGACAGTTAGAAATTAAATCATACAATAACAACGAGACGCAATACAGGATCAGGTGATTAAATAACCGTAAGATGGCGTGAGCACAAAATTGAAGTAAACAACTTACAGCAAGCAAAAACAAATGCATGAATTGATACACCAAAGCCAAGGGTATAAATATACAACTCGAAGAATTAGAAGACAGTTGCTATTATCACCGCGACCTAGCCGATCAAGTGAAATTAGTGAAATTACCACAAGTACAAATGTTTTTTTTCCAGAACCTCCAGCAAAGTAAAATCCAGGTGAGAATCACTTTGACAACATTATTTCAACCGTAATTAATTGAAAATTAGACTCACTTGTAGAATTAGCAATTAACAACTAGTCTTGGAGTCGCAATCGACGCTTTACTAGCCTAATATCCTTTTCCATCATAGAAATAACAAATAAACACAGTAGAAGTTTCATAATTTGTAGAATTCGTTATTAACAATTAGTCTTGGAGTCGTAATCGACGCTCGACTAGTATAATATCCTTAGCAATCGTAGAAATTACAAAACACGAAGTAGAAATCCCAGATTTGTAGACTTAGTAATTAACAACTAGTCTTGGAGTCGCAATCGACGCTTGACTAGCATAGTATCCTTTTCCACCATAGAAGTAACAAATAAACAAAATAGAAATTTCATAATTTGTAGAATTCGTTATTAACAACTAGTCGACTAGTAATCGACGCTTGACTAGTATAATATCCTTAGCAATCGTAGAAATTACAAAACACGAAGTAGAAATCCCAGATTTGTTGAATTAGTAATTAACAACTAGTCTTGGAGTCGTAATCGACGCTCGACTAATATAGTATCCTTAGCAATCGTAGAAATTACAAAGACACGAAGTAGAAATCCCAGATTTGTTGAATTAGTAATTAACAACTAGTCTTGGAGTCGTAATCGACGCTCGACTAGTATAATATCCTTAGCAATCGTAGAAATTACAAAACACGAAGTAGAAATCCCAGATTTGTTGAATTAGTAATTAACAACTAGTCTTGGAGTCTTAATCGACGCTTGACTAGTATAATATCCTTAGCAATCGTAGAAATTACAAAACACGAGGTAGAAATCCCAGATTTGTTGAATTAGTAATTAACAACTAGTCTTGGAGTCGTAATCGACGCTCGACTAGTATAATATCCTTAGCAATCGTAGAAATTACAAAACACGAAGTAGAAATCCCAGATTTGTTGAATTAGTAATTAACAACTAGTCTTGGAGTCGTAATCGACGCTCGACTAGTATAGTATCCTTAGCAATCGTAGAAATTACAAAGACACGAAGTAGAAATCCCAGATTTGTTGAATTAGTAATTAACAACTAGTCTTGGAGTCGTAATCGACGCTCGACTAGTATAGTATTCTTAGCAATCGTAGAAATTACAAAGACACGAAGTAGAAATCCCAGATTTGTTGAATTAGTAATTAACAACTAGTCTTGGAGTCGTAATCGACGCTCGACTAGTATAATATCCTTAGCAATCGTAGAAATTACAAAACACGAAGTAGAAATCCCAGATTTGTTGAATTAGTAATTTCCAACTAGTCTTGGAGTCGTAATCGACGCTCGACTAGTATAGTATCCTTAGCAATCGTAGAAATTACAAAGACACGAAGTAGAAGTCCCAGATTTGTTGAATTAGTAATTAACAACTAGTCTTGGAGTCGTAATCGACGCTCGACTAGTATCATATCCTTAGCAATCGTAGAAATTACAAAAACACGAAGTAGAAATCCCAGATTTGCAGAATTAGTAATTAACAACTAGTCTTGGAGTCGTAATCGACGCTTGACTAGCATTATGTTCTTTTGATCGTAGAAATTACAAACACCGTAGTAGAAATCCCAGAATTCGTAGAACTTTTAGCGTAGTAATTAATAACTAGTCTTGGAGTCGTAATCGACGCTCGACTATAAATCATGGAAATTTCACAGCATGAATAAAAGAAGTCATAAAATGTGAAAAATATCAACTAACAAGTATATACTAATCTACTTAACTAGTATAACAATCCTTATGAATCGTAGAGATTTATATTTCGGTTTAGATAATAATTAAGACTTATTTTTCGATTTATATAATAAGTTTTTTCCCTTTTTGAAAAATACTTTAAAATATATTGGTTGTCGCAAAACAATACATGTACTAACTAAGACACATAGAAAAGCAAATCACAGGAAAATAAAATCAAAAAAAAATACATAAGAAAGCCACTGTGTTTTACTGTGTTTAACACTATGGTCGGTCACGAATTAGTAAATTTGGAAGACAGTTAGAAATTAAATCATACAATAACAACGAGACGCAATACAGGATCAGGTGATTAAATAACCGTAAGATGGCGTGAGCACAAAATTGAAGTAAACAACTTACAGCAAGCAAAAACAAATGCATGAATTGATACACCAAAGCCAAGGGTATAAATATACAACTCGAAGAATTAGAAGACAGTTGCTATTATCACCGCGACCTAGCCGATCAAGTGAAATTAGTGAAATTACCACAAGTACAAATGTTTTTTTTCCAGAACCTCCAGCAAAGTAAAATCCAGGTGAGAATCACTTTGACAACATTATTTCAACCGTAATTAATTGAAAATTAGACTCACTTGTAGAATTAGCAATTAACAACTAGTCTTGGAGTCGCAATCGACGCTTTACTAGCCTAATATCCTTTTCCATCATAGAAATAACAAATAAACACAGTAGAAATTTCATAATTTGTAGAATTCGTTATTAACAATTAGTCTTGGAGTCGTAATCGACGCTCGACTAGTATAATATCCTTAGCAATCGTAGAAATTACAAAACACGAAGTAGAAATCCCAGATTTGTAGACTTAGTAATTAACAACTAGTCTTGGAGTCGCAATCGACGCTTGACTAGCATAGTATCCTTTTCCACCATAGAAGTAACAAATAAACAAAATAGAAATTTCATAATTTGTAGAATTCGTTATTAACAACTAGTCGACTAGTAATCGACGCTTGACTAGTATAATATCCTTAGCAATCGTAGAAATTACAAAACACGAAGTAGAAATCCCAGATTTGTTGAATTAGTAATTAACAACTAGTCTTGGAGTCGTAATCGACGCTCGACTAATATAGTATCCTTAGCAATCGTAGAAATTACAAAGACACGAAGTAGAAATCCCAGATTTGTTGAATTAGTAATTAACAACTAGTCTTGGAGTCGTAATCGACGCTCGACTAGTATAATATCCTTAGCAATCGTAGAAATTACAAAACACGAAGTAGAAATCCCAGATTTGTTGAATTAGTAATTAACAACTAGTCTTGGAGTCTTAATCGACGCTTGACTAGTATAATATCCTTAGCAATCGTAGAAATTACAAAACACGAGGTAGAAATCCCAGATTTGTTGAATTAGTAATTAACAACTAGTCTTGGAGTCGTAATCGACGCTCGACTAGTATAATATCCTTAGCAATCGTAGAAATTACAAAACACGAAGTAGAAATCCCAGATTTGTTGAATTAGTAATTAACAACTAGTCTTGGAGTCGTAATCGACGCTCGACTAGTATAGTATCCTTAGCAATCGTAGAAATTACAAAGACACGAAGTAGAAATCCCAGATTTGTTGAATTAGTAATTAACAACTAGTCTTGGAGTCGTAATCGACGCTCGACTAGTATAGTATTCTTAGCAATCGTAGAAATTACAAAGACACGAAGTAGAAATCCCAGATTTGTTGAATTAGTAATTAACAACTAGTCTTGGAGTCGTAATCGACGCTCGACTAGTATAATATCCTTAGCAATCGTAGAAATTACAAAACACGAAGTAGAAATCCCAGATTTGTTGAATTAGTAATTTCCAACTAGTCTTGGAGTCGTAATCGACGCTCGACTAGTATAGTATCCTTAGCAATCGTAGAAATTACAAAGACACGAAGTAGAAGTCCCAGATTTGTTGAATTAGTAATTAACAACTAGTCTCGGAGTCGTAATCGACGCTCGACTAGTATCATATCCTTAGCAATCGTAGAAATTACAAAAACACGAAGTAGAAATCCCAGATTTGCAGAATTAGTAATTAACAACTAGTCTTGGAGTCGTAATCGACGCTTGACTAGCATTATGTTCTTTTGATCGTAGAAATTACAAACACCGTAGTAGAAATCCCAGAATTCGTAGAACTTTTAGCGTAGTAATTAATAACTAGTCTTGGAGTCGTAATCGACGCTCGACTATAAATCATGGAAATTTCACAGCATGAATAAAAGAAGTCATAAAATGTGAAAAATATCAACTAACAAGTATATACTAATCTACTTAACTAGTATAACAATCCTTATGAATCGTAGAGATTTATATTTCGGTTTAGATAATAATTAAGATTTATTTTTCGATTTATATAATAAGTTTTTTCCCTTTTTGAAAAATACTTTAAAATATATTGGTTGTCGCAAAACAATACATGTACTAACTAAGACACATAGAAAAGCAAATCACAGGAAAATAAAATCAAAAAAAAAAAAATACATAAGAAAGCCACTGTGTTTTACTTTTCTATGTTACTAAGTAAGGTCTTGTAAGAACCCTGGAATCCGAGTTAAACCCCTAGCTAAGGTTCGTTACAAGTGGCGCCCGAGCAGGGACCCGAATAAGAAATTTATTACAAATTGTTTTAAAATCCAATAAGTCATAAAATTAATATATACACACTAAAATATACACTAACTAGTTATTTAAAAAAATTAGTTATTTAAAAAAATTCCCGATTTCTTTCCATTACAAATATTTCAAACCCAAATATTTATCAGAATTAGTGAAAAAACTTAATTTGAATCAAATTTGTTTCGGAAAAGAAATATGGAAAAGTTAACCAAAAGTTGGGTATATAACCTTTCCAAAGAGAGCCTAAATAAAGCGCTCTTAGAATTTGAATTGGACACGGACGGAACATTAGATGAATTGAGAAAGCGATTTCTTTCATTCATCAGCGAAAGTCCCCATGACCAGTCAACGGAGTTCGCCTTAGAGAGTTGGAAGAGCAATACGGACGTAGTCTATCGCCAAGCCCGCAGGTGCAGCTGCGAATTACACCAGAAACAACGAGCAAAGGCACAGTGCCGAAGAAAGTGGAGTTGAACACGTATGCAGCAGACAATCCAGGAGTATTTTCGCAAGATACTAGAGATTTTCAGGTAAGTTCTTATATAGAGATTATTGATAGGGTCCGAAAGTGGTCGGTTAAGTATGACGGGGGTAAAGACGCTCTCGAGTTCATTGAACGTGTCGAGGAGTTTTCAGAAGTATTCGGAATTTGTATTGATCTCGTACCGAGAACGATGCTAGAACTTCTCAAAGGCAGAGCCCTATTATGGTTCCGAAATAACAATAGGCTCTGGAAAACATGGGATAAGTTTAAACGCGAATTTCTTGCATTTTTCCTCCCGCATCGATTTTTCCTCAAATTGGAGGATGGGATTCGCGCCAGGATACAAAAAGAGAAAGAAACCTTCAAAGATTACGTTGTGTATTTACAAAATTTAATGAGCCATACAGATTACACAGAAGCACAACAACTAGAACGTCTCTATGAAAACTGTCAATCGCACTACAAGTTCTACATTAGGAGGAAAGATTTTAATTCCTTACAGGAATTAATTACTCTAGCAGAAGATTTTGAATTCCTTCGTCCAACGACCTCACCGCTTCCACCACTTAGGAATAGAAGAGAAGAGCGCCATCAAGGCATGAGACAAGAGGCTCGAGAGAATATAAATCCAAAAACCGCTTATCGTCGTTGTGGCCAAGACGGCCATAGAGCACAAGGTTGTAAAAATCGCCAGGTATTATTCTGCTTGGATTGTGGTCAACGTGGTCGGCGAACCATTGAGTGTTGTCGACAGGGAAACGAGCAAGGGCTTCGCCGTGCACGAGAAGAGGTGAGGTCCCAGATTTCCAAGTATCTCAAAAAGTAGGTGATACTAACCACAACAATATTAGCCTCAGTGACGGAAGAATTTTCGCCAAGGTTACGATAAGGGGAAAAGATTTTCGAGCTAGTATTGATACTGGTGCAACGCGCAGCTTTGTTAATAAAAGCATGCCCCTTAGACTGGGAACAGAAATATTACCAACAACGGTATATATCCGATTAGCGGACGGCAAAATGATTACAATTACGGAAGGCACAACGTTGGAAGTCACATTAGGAGACACTTCATGCGAGATAGAATTTTTAATATCACCCGTTGCTTCGGACGATTTACTTTTGGGAATGGATTTCCTGTGCGGTTTAGGAACAATTATTAATGCAGGGGGACAGAGCTTGGTCTTAAATAACAATAATCAGTGCTGATCATCAATGTTCAGCACTTGTGCGACAGTAGAAGAGCAGGAAAAAAGCAATTACGACGCAGAGCATAACAGCACAGAAGAGGCAAAAACAACACCGTGCAAAACAAGTGAAGAAACTATCATAGAGGAATTCCTTTATGATCAGCTGAAGAAGTTTGACAATCTAAGTGGCCCGTCCAATATTACATTTCATAAAATCGTCATGCGAGATGACAGGCCAATCAAACAAAGATATTACCCAAAGAACCCAGCCATGCAAGCTGTCATTAATCAAGAAATAGATGAATTGTTGGAAAAAGATTGCATAGAACCATCCCATAGCGCATATAGTGCACCTATCGTACTTGTGAAAAAGAAAACAGGACAACGGAGACTTTGCATCGATTATCGGCAACTTAATGCACGATCAGTGCCCGATGCGTATCCACTACCAAGAATACAACATATTCTAGACAGGCCCAGAAATGCACGCTATATAAGTAGTATCGATCTGAAGAATGGATACTGGCAGATTCCTATGGATGAAGAGAGTAAGAAATTTACAGCTTTTACAGTTCCAGGAAGAGGCCTGTATCAGTGGAAAGTAATGCCCTTTGGTTTGCATTCAGCTCCAGCAACGTTTCAACGAGCACTAGACCAAGTAATAGGACCAGAAATAGAACCACGTGCATTTGCGTATTTGGATGACATCATTGTCATAGGAAGTACACTCGATGAGCATATAAGAAATCTACGCGAGGTTTTTTGAAGATTGCGGGAGGCGAACTTAAAAATAAATAAGGAAAAATGTGAATTTTTCAAACAGGACTTAAAATATTTAGGACGTGTAGATTGCAAAGATGGTATCCACACCGACCCCGATAAGATCGCAGCAATAAAAGAATTACAACCGCCGATAAATGAGCGAGGAGTACGGCGTTCTCTTGGAATAGCATCATGGTAACGGATGTTTGTGCCAGAGTTTTCAAGAACAGTTGTACCACTTACCAAGCTTTTGAAAAAGGGTCAGAGATGGAAGTGGAAAGAAGAACAACAACAAGATGCCTTACTGAAGCACCAATTTTGGCATATCCTGATTTCTCTAAGAAGTTCACTTTGCAGACAGACGCTTGCGAATATGGACTCGGGGCTATCCTCACCCAGGAAATTGATGGAATTGAACGAGTTATAGCCTATGCTAGTCGTCACTTGAATAAATCAGAAAGGAATTATTCTCCAACAGAGAAAGAATGTTTGGCTATAGTATGGGGCATAAGGAAGATGAGACCGTAGCTGGATAACCTGGAGGGTTATCATTTTACCGTAGTCACCGACCATCTATCGCTAAAGTGGCTAAACTTTATAGAGAGCCCAACAGGTCGTATCGCACGGTGGGCTTTAGAGTTGCAACAATACAATTTTGAGGTAAGATATCGCAAAGGGAAGTGGAACGTCGTTGCGGATGCATTATCTCGAGACCCGTTAGAAACAGTCAACAAGTTAAACGTGGAGAACCAACATTGCAAACGGTGTCAAGATATGGTAACGAAGACGCAGGGAAATCCAGCGAAGTTTGCTGACTATACGATTGAAAATGGTCAGGTCTATCGACATCTTCCTGGACAAACAAATGACGAAGACTGTGAAGCCTGGAAACTATGTGTGCCATTACCACAACGAAGTAGAGTTTTATGCGAAAACCATGAAGACCCGTGCGCCGGACATCCAGGGATCAGGAAGACCATAGCACGGGTATGCAATAGATATTATTGGCCTGGAATGTACAAACACATTCGACGCTTTGTGCGCAGTTGTGAATCGTGTCAAAAGTTTATGATGTTAACACAGAAACCTGAAGAACCTTGGGCAATTCTTTGTGCAGACTTTATTGGCCCTTTACCACGGTCGACGCGTGGCAACACTGTAATTCTGGTATTTTTCGACAAATTTTCCAAATGGACAGAAGTCATACCTTTACGAAAAGACACTACTGAAAACTTAAAGAAAGCATTCAGAGAAAGAATTATTGCACACTATGGTGTTCCGAAGGTTCTGGTTTCCGACAATGGAACAGAATTTGCCAGCCGTCAGTTTAGACATTTTCTGCAGGAAATGGGAATCCGCCAACAATTTACGGCACCATACACGCCGCAGGAAAATCCAGCCGAGAGAGCAAACCATAACGTGAAACGGATCATTGCACAGTTGACGGCCAGCAATCAAGCTAAATGGGATGAGCTGATACCAGAAATTACTCTAGCGGTGAACACCATGGCATCAGAGTCTACTGGATATAGCCCAGCATTCATTATACAAGGACGTGAACCACGCCTACCTCGAGCATTTTTTGATGAAGTTACTCTGGGAACAGGAATGAAGTCCCAAACTCCAGTAGGAAAGGCAACCAGACTTAAAGAAATTTATCAAATCGTGAAACGGAACTTAGAGCGGTCAGCACAGGATCAAGCCAGATATTATAACTTGCGAGGGAGAACATGGCAGCCAAAAGTTGGACAACTTGCCTTAGTTAAATGGCATCACCTGTCGAAGGCCGCCGACAAATTTAATGCGAAGTTAGCATCGAAGTTCGAAGGACCTTTTCGGGTTGTGGGCTTCACATCACCAGTGATCGTAAAGATTAAAGAGGATAGCAACCGCAAGGAGCGCATGGTGCACATCAGCGAAATAAAGGAATTCTACCAAAGTTCTTTAACGGAGAACCTAGAGGAGTAGCTGTAGCACTAACACCAGAATTAGATCAAATGGTAGAGGGTCAGCCAGAGGACGAGCAAATAACCATCGGAACCAAGCCGCTATATGAGAGCGCATTGTCCGATATCATCAAATCTTTTATAGCGGATCGTTTCCCAGCCCTCGAAAGAAAAAAAACGAACTAGTTTTGTCTACGAGGGCTGAAGAGTTAAAATAAGTCGCTCCGCGATAACGGTTGTTTCGCGCTCCGGAAGAAGGGGGGTGTAACGACCCAAAATATGTCGATTTTGGCTCATACAGCCATGGGTGTAGAACCTGGCCTGCATCCCAACTGAGCATTATCTCTAGATTTATTTAGATATACATGTTACCTTCCGATGTGCGTACCCGGTAAGGTGGGGTAACTCGGCTTATGCCACAAATAAGATATTGCTACATTTTACAACAAGACATAACATTTTATAAGAAGCACTGAAATCAAATACAGTCCAACATATTCATGGTGAAGTAGAGCCACACACCGTAAATTCAGACTGCGTCGACACAACCCATTATCAATGGTGTGGAAGTAAAAGTGGATCGTAGATGGATCATGCTAGACACTGCGTCATCATTTTAGCATCATATAACGTCATCATGTTAACAGAGCAAATTTCAAAAGTAACAACAACAAGTGAACATTAAGAAAAAAATTGTAAATAATTATGAGGACTAATCACTAAGCCAGACCATGATACAAAGTTAAATTTCTGAAATATCAACACAAAGAAACCAACAACAATAGATAATGCAAAAAAAGATTAGTTCAAGAACATCAAGCCGAATGCAAAAATTGGACCCACAATAATTAACATTTAGAAACAGCAACACGACATTATATAAAAAAGGGATAAACAGGAATCACTAAAGCCGACCACGGAAGAAAAATCTAACTTCGATGATTTTTATGAACACCTGCACTTGCAAAAACATAAAGACACTCTTTACGAAAAGACACTACTGAAAACTTAAAGAAAGCATTCAGAGAAAGAATTATTGCACACTATGGTGTTCCGAAGGTTCTGGTTTCCGACAATGGAACACAATTTGCCAGCCGTCAGTTTAGACATTTTCTGCAGGAAATGGGAATCCGCCAACAATTTACGGCACCATACACGCCGCAGGAAAATCCAGCCGAGAGAGCAAACCATAACGTGAAACGGATCATTGCACAGTTGACGGCCAGCAATCAAGCTAAATGGGATGAGCTGATACCAGAAATTACTCTAGCGGTGAACACCATGGCATCAGAGTCTACTGGATATAGCCCAGCATTCATTATACAAGGACGTGAACCACGCCTACCTCGAGCATTTTTCGATGAAGTTACTCTGGGAACAGGAATGAAGTCCCAAACTCCAGTAGGAAAGGCAACCAGACTTAAAGAAATTTATCAAATCGTGAAACGGAACTTAGAGCGGTCAGCACAGGATCAAGCCAGATATTATAACTTGCGAGGGAGAACATGGCAGCCAAAAGTTGGACAACTTGTCTTAGTTAAATGGCATCACCTGTCGAAGGCCGCCGACAAATTTAATGCGAAGTTAGCATCGAAGTTCGAAGGACCTTTTCGGGTTGTGGGCTTCACATCACCAGTGATCGTAAAGATTAAAGAGGATAGCAACCGCAAGGAGCGCATGGTGCACATCAGCGAAATAAAGGAATTCTACCAAAGTTCTTTAACGGAGAACCTAGAGGAGTAGCTGTAGCACTAATACCAGAATTAGATCAAATGGTAGAGGGTCAGCCAGAGGACGAGCAAATAACCATCGGAACCAAGCCGCTATATGAGAGCGCATTGTCCGATATCATCAAATCTTTTATAGCGGATCGTTTCCCAGCCCTCGAAAGAAAAAAAACGAACTAGTTTTGTCTACGAGGGCTGAAGAGTTAAAATAAGTCGCTCCGCGATAACGATTGTTTCGCGCTCCGGAAGAAGGGGGGTGTAACGACCCAAAATATGTCGATTTTGGCTCATACAGCCATGGGTGTAGAACCTGGCCTGCATCCCAACTGAGCATTATCTCTAGATTTATTTAGATATACATGTTACCTTCCGATGTGCGTACCCGGTAAGGTGGAGTAACTCGGCTTATGCCACAAATAAGATATTGCTACATTTTACAACAAGACATAACATTTTATAAGAAGCACTGAAATCAAATACAGTCCAACATATTCATGGTGAAGTAGAGCCACACACCGTAA
The DNA here is from genome assembly GCA_963966595.1 of Physocephala rufipes. Classification (NCBI taxonomy): domain Eukaryota; kingdom Metazoa; phylum Arthropoda; class Insecta; order Diptera; family Conopidae; genus Physocephala; species Physocephala rufipes. The sequence goes on along the minus strand of OZ016504.1, from coordinate 12,831,675 downwards.
ATTCAGACTGCGTCGACACAACCCATTATCAATGGTGTGGAAGTAAAAGTGGATCGTAGATGGATCATGCTAGACACTGCGTCATCATTTTAGCATCATATAACGTCATCATGTTAACAGAGCAAATTTCAAAAGTAACAACAAGTGAACATTAAGAAAAAAATTGTAAATAATTATGAGGACTAATCACTAAGCCAGACCATGATACAAAGTTAAATTTCTGAAATATCAACACAAAGAAACCAACAACAATAGATAATGCAAAAAAAGATTAGTTCAAGAACATCAAGCCGAATGCAAAAATTGGACCCACAATAATTAACATTTAGAAACAGCAACACGACATTATATAAAAAAGGGATAAACAGGAATCACTAAAGCCGACCACGGAAGAAAAATCTAACTTCGATGATTTTTATGAACACCTGCACTTGCAAAAACATAAAGACACTCTTTACGAAAAGACACTACTGAAAACTTAAAGAAAGCATTCAGAGAAAGAATTATTGCACACTATGGTGTTCCGAAGGTTCTGGTTTCCGACAATGGAACACAATTTGCCAGCCGTCAGTTTAGACATTTTCTGCAGGAAATGGGAATCCGCCAACAATTTACGGCACCATACACGCCGCAGGAAAATCCAGCCGAGAGAGCAAACCATAACGTGAAACGGATCATTGCACAGTTGACGTCCAGCAATCAAGCTAAATGGGATGAGCTGATACCAGAAATTACTCTAGCGGTGAACACCATGGCATCAGAGTCTACTGGATATAGCCCAGCATTCATTATACAAGGACGTGAACCACGCCTACCTCGAGCATTTTTCGATGAAGTTACTCTGGGAACAGGAATGAAGTCCCAAACTCCAGTAGGAAAGGCAACCAGACTTAAAGAAATTTATCAAATCGTGAAACGGAACTTAGAGCGGTCAGCACAGGATCAAGCCAGATATTATAACTTGCGAGGGAGAACATGGCAGCCAAAAGTTGGACAACTTGTCTTAGTTAAATGGCATCACCTGTCGAAGGCCGCCGACAAATTTAATGCGAAGTTAGCATCGAAGTTCGAAGGACCTTTTCGGGTTGTGGGCTTCACATCACCAGTGATCGTAAAGATTAAAGAGGATAGCAACCGCAAGGAGCGCATGGTGCACATCAGCGAAATAAAGGAATTCTACCAAAGTTCTTTAACGGAGAACCTAGAGGAGTAGCTGTAGCACTAACACCAGAATTAGATCAAATGGTAGAGGGTCAGCCAGAGGACGAGCAAATAACCATCGGAACCAAGCCGCTATATGAGAGCGCATTGTCCGATATCATCAAATCTTTTATAGCGGATCGTTTCCCAGCCCTCGAAAGAAAAAAAAACGAACTAGTTTTGTCTACGAGGGCTGAAGAGTTAAAATAAGTCGCTCCGCGATAACGATTGTTTCGCGCTCCGGAAGAAGGGGGGTGTAACGACCCAAAATATGTCGATTTTGGCTCATACAGCCATGGGTGTAGAACCTGGCCTGCATCCCAACTGAGCATTATCTCTAGATTTATTTAGATATACATGTTACCTTCCGATGTGCGTACCCGGTAAGGTGGAGTAACTCGGCTTATGCCACAAATAAGATATTGCTACATTTTACAACAAGACATAACATTTTATAAGAAGCACTGAAATCAAATACAGTCCAACATATTCATGGTGAAGTAGAGCCACACACCGTAAATTCAGACTGCGTCGACACAACCCATTATCAATGGTGTGGAAGTAAAAGTGGATCGTAGATGGATCATGCTAGACACTGCGTCATCATTTTAGCATCATATAACGTCATCATGTTAACAGAGCAAATTTCAAAAGTAACAACAACAAGTGAACATTAAGAAAAAAATTGTAAATAATTATGAGGACTAATCACTAAGCCAGACCATGATACAAAGTTAAATTTCTGAAATATCAACACAAAGAAACCAACAACAATAGATAATGCAAAAAAAGATTAGTTCAAGAACATCAAGCCGAATGCAAAAATTGGACCCACAATAATTAACATTTAGAAACAGCAACACGACATTATATAAAAAAGGGATAAACAGGAATCACTAAAGCCGACCACGGAAGAAAAATCTAACTTCGATGATTTTTATGAACACCTGCACTTGCAAAAACATAAAGACACTCTTTACGAAAAGACACTACTGAAAACTTAAAGAAAGCATTCAGAGAAAGAATTATTGCACACTATGGTGTTCCGAAGGTTCTGGTTTCCGACAATGGAACACAATTTGCCAGCCGTCAGTTTAGACATTTTCTGCAGGAAATGGGAATCCGCCAACAATTTACGGCACCATACACGCCGCAGGAAAATCCAGCCGAGAGAGCAAACCATAACGTGAAACGGATCATTGCACAGTTGACGGCCAGCAATCAAGCTAAATGGGATGAGCTGATACCAGAAATTACTCTAGCGGTGAACACCATGGCATCAGAGTCTACTGGATATAGCCCAGCATTCATTATACAAGGACGTGAACCACGCCTACCTCGAGCATTTTTCGATGAAGTTACTCTGGGAACAGGAATGAAGTCCCAAACTCCAGTAGGAAAGGCAACCAGACTTAAAGAAATTTATCAAATCGTGAAACGGAACTTAGAGCGGTCAGCACAGGATCAAGCCAGATATTATAACTTGCGAGGGAGAACATGGCAGCCAAAAGTTGGACAACTTGTCTTAGTTAAATGGCATCACCTGTCGAAGGCCGCCGACAAATTTAATGCGAAGTTAGCATCGAAGTTCGAAGGACCTTTTCGGGTTGTGGGCTTCACATCACCAGTGATCGTAAAGATTAAAGAGGATAGCAACCGCAAGGAGCGCATGGTGCACATCAGCGAAATAAAGGAATTCTACCAAAGTTCTTTAACGGAGAACCTAGAGGAGTAGCTGTAGCACTAACACCAGAGTTAGATCAAATGGTAGAGGGTCAGCCAGAGGACGAGCAAATAACCATCGGAACCAAGCCGCTATATGAGAGCGCATTGTCCGATATCATCAAATCTTTTATAGCGGATCGTTTCCCAGCCCTCGAAAGAAAAAAAAACGAACTAGTTTTGTCTACGAGGGCTGAAGAGTTAAAATAAGTCGCTCCGCGATAACGATTGTTTCGCGCTCCGGAAGAAGGGGGGTGTAACGACCCAAAATATGTCGATTTTGGCTCATACAGCCATGGGTGTAGAACCTGGCCTGCATCCCAACTGAGCATTATCTCTAGATTTATTTAGATATACATGTTACCTTCCGATGTGCGTACCCGGTAAGGTGGAGTAACTCGGCTTATGCCACAAATAAGATATTGCTACATTTTACAACAAGACATAACATTTTATAAGAAGCACTGAAATCAAATACAGTCCAACATATTCATGGTGAAGTAGAGCCACACACCGTAAATTCAGACTGCGTCGACACAACCCATTATCAATGGTGTGGAAGTAAAAGTGGATCGTAGATGGATCATGCTAGACACTGCGTCATCATTTTAGCATCATATAACGTCATCATGTTAACAGAGCAAATTTCAAAAGTAACAACAACAAGTGAACATTAAGAAAAAAATTGGAAATAATTATGAGGACTAATCACTAAGCCAAACCATGATACAAAGTTAAATTTCTGAAATATCAACACAAAGAAACCAACAACAATAGATAATGCAAAAAAAGATTAGTTCAAGAACATCAAGCCGAATGCAAAAATTGGACCCACAATAATTAACATTTAGAAACAGCAACACGACATTATATAAAAAAGGGATAAACAGGAATCACTAAAGCCGACCACGGAAGAAAAATCTAACTTCGATGATTTTTATGAACACCTGCACTTGCAAAAACATAAAAAAAGGGTCATATAAAAAAAGACGTGATGCGAAGGCAAGTATGATTAAAATCAGACAAAAAAATAAGAAGAAAGAAAAACAATAACAACAAGACGCAATATGCAGAAGGAAATATTTCGCGAACAAATAAAGATGATCTGTGAAAAGTAGACCCAAAATATTAACACGTGAAAACAACAACACGCCATAATATAAGAAAGCGGTTATCAATAGCCACTATGACCGATCGAAAAGCCTAACTAAAATTCAAATTTGCGTGAACACCATAAGCAACAACAACACTATGGTCGGTCACGAATTAGTAAATTTGGAAGACAGAAATTAAATCATACAATAACAACGAGACGCAATACAGGATCAGGTGATCAAATAACCGTAAGATGGCGTGATCACAAAATTGAAGTAAACAACTTACAGCAAGCAAAAACAAATACATGAATTGATACACCAAAGCCAAGGGTATAAATATACAACTCGAAATATTAGAAGACAGTTGCTATTATCACCGCGACCTAGCCGATCAAGTGAAATTAATGAAATTACCACAAGTACAAATGTTTTTTTTCCAGAACCTCCAGCAGTAAAAAGTAAGTAAGATCCAGGTGAGAATCACTTTGACAACATTATTTCAACCGTAATTAATTGAAAATAGGACTCACTTGTAGAATTAGCAATTAACAACTAGTCTTGGAGTCGCAATCAACGTTTGACTAGCCTAATATCCTTTTCCATCATAGAAATAACAAATAAACACAGTAGAAATTTCATAATTTGTAGAATTCGTTATTAACAACCAGTCTTGGAGTCGCAGTCGACGCTTGACTAGCCTAATATCCTTTTCCATCATAGAAATAACAAATAAACACAGTAGAAATTTCATAATTTGTAGAATTCGTTATTAACAACTAGTCTTGGAGTCGTAATCGACGCTCGACTAGTATAATATCCTTAGCAATCGTAGAAATTACAAAACACGAAGTAGAAATCCCAGATTTGTAGACTTAGTAATTAACAACTAGTCTTGGAGTCGCAATCGACGCTTGACTAGCATAGTATGCTTTTCCACCATAGAAATAACAAATAAACAAAATAGAAATTTCATAATTTGTAGAATTCGTTATTAACAACTAGTCGACTAGTAATCGACGCTTGACTAGTATAATATCCTTAGCAATCGTAGAAATTACAAAACACGAAGTAGAAATCCCAGATTTGTTGAATTAGTAATTAACAACTAGTCTTGGAGTCGTAATCGACGCTCGACTAGTATAATATCCTTAGCAATCGTAGAAATTACAAAAACACGAAATAGAAATCCCAGATTTGTAGAATAGTAATTAACAACTAGTCTTGGAGTCGTAATCGACGCTTGACTAGTATAATATCCTTAGCAATCGCAGAAATTACAAAACACGAAGTAGAAATCCCAGATTTGTTGAATTAGTAATTAACAACTAGTCTTGGAATCGTAATCGACGCTCGACTAGTATAGTATCCTTAGCAATCGTAGAAATCCCAGATTTGTTGAATTAGTAATTAACAACTAGTCTTGGAGTCGTAATCGACGCTCGACTAGTATAGTATCTTTAGCAATCGTAGAAATTATAAAGACACGAAGTAGAAATCTCAGATTTGTTGAATTAGTAATTAACAACTAGTCTTGGAGTCGTAATCGACGCTCGACTAGTATAATATCCTTAGCAATCGTAGAAATTACAAAAACACGAAATAGAAATCCCAGATTTGTAGAATAGTAATTAACAACTAGTCTTGGAGTCGTAATCGACGCGTGACTAGTATAATATCCTTAGCAATCGCAGAAATTACAAAACACGAAGTAGAAATCCCAGATTTGTTGAATTAGTAATTAACAACTAGTCTTGGAATCGTAATCGACGCTCGACTAGTATAGTATCCTTAGCAATCGTAGAAATCCCAGATTTGTTGAATTAGTAATTAACAACTAGTCTTGGAGTCGTAATCGACGCTCGACTAGTATAGTATCTTTAGCAATCGTAGAAATTATAAAGACACGAAGTAGAAATCTCAGATTTGTTGAATTAGTAATTAACAACTAGTCTTGGAGTCGTAATCGACGCTCGACTAGTATAATATCCTTAGCAATCGTAGAAATTACAAAAACACGAAATAGAAATCCCAGATTTGTAGAATAGTAATTAACAACTAGTCTTGGAGTCGTAATCGACGCGTGACTAGTATAATATCCTTAGCAATCGCAGAAATTACAAAACACGAAGTAGAAATCCCAGATTTGTTGAATTAGTAATTAACAACTAGTCTTGGAATCGTAATCGACGCTCGACTAGTATAGTACCTTAGCAATCGTAGAAATCCCAGATTTGTTGAATTAGTAATTAACAACTAGTCTTGGAGTCGTAATCGACGCTTGACTAGTATAATATCCTTAGCAATCGTAGAAATTACAAAACACGAAGTAGAAATCCCAGATTTGTTGAATTAGTAATTAACAACTAGTCTTGGAGTCGTAATCGACGCTCGACTAGTATAGTATCCTTAGCAATCGTAGAAATTACAAAGACACGAAGTAGAAATCCCAGATTTGTTGAATTAGTAATTAACAACTAGTCTTGGAGTCGTAATCGACGCTCGACTAGTATAATATCCTTAGCAATCGTAGAAATTACAAAACACGAAGTAGAAATCCCAGATTTGTTGAATTAGTAATTAACAACTAGTCTTGGAGTCGTAATCGACGCTCGACTAGTATAATATCCTTAGCAATCGTAGAAATTACAAAACACGAAGTAGAAATCCCAGATTTGTAGACCTAGTAATTAACAACTAGTCTTGGAGTCGCAATCGACGCTTGACTAGCATAGTATCCTTTTCCACCATAGAAATAACAAATAAACAAAATAGAAATTTCATAATTTGTAGAATTCGTTATTAACAACTAGTTTTGGAGTCGTAATCGACGCTTGACTAGTATGATATCCTTAGCAATCGTAGAAATTACAAAGTGTTATGGTCAGCAAGTTAGCAGTACGTCTTACTGTAAACCTCGGTAAGGTTTCTTCTGTGCAATAGCAGCGCCTCACGCGGCTGTTGGCTCCAATCAATAGCAGCGCCTCACGCTACTTATTTCAATACTTTTTCGAGACACGAACCTCAATCGAAAATAATTTTTAGTACGCTATGAAACCAAAAATAAAAAGAAGAGACAAAAGAAGCGCGTGTACCCGGAAGAAATTTTAATGAGATCGAATTGTGCAACTCTCAGAAATTATTTAGAAATAATAATTTCTGAGATAGTTGCAGAAATATTAAAATTTGGAACTAAAAATGCAGACGCACCCGGAAATTTCCAGAAATAATAATTTCTGAGATTGTTGCAATTTTTGGTATTTTTATATGTAGATAAGTGTGTGCATTCCCAAAAATATTTTATAAAAGACCTCCAACAGAAAGATAATACGGAGTTGTGAATACGGAGTTGTGAATACAGAGTTGTGAATACAGAGTTGTGTATACGGAGTTGTGTATACGGAGTTGTGAATACGGAGTTGTGAATACGGAGTTGTGAATACGGAGTTGTGAATACAGAGTTGTGAATACGGAGTTGTGAATACAGAGTTGTGAATACGGAGTTGTGAATACGGAGTTGTGAATACAGAGTTGTGAATACGGAGTTGTGAATAGAGAGTTATAAACGATTAGATCAAATAAAAAAACAAAATTATTATTAAGAAAGAAATTGTGAAGTGCTTCAAGGAGCTGTTTATAACCAATAATAAAAGAATTGTTACTATAAGTATCAAACCTAATAAACGTTGTACAAGAAAACTTAACAAAGTGTTTTGGAGTTTCACCGGACCATGAAATCTCTCCCTCCGCAACCACAACATATTTGGCGCTGCCGGTTTCAAGAACAGGTGAGTAATAATAGGTGAGTAATACATAAAAAGTTTACAATACATGAAAAAGTTTATGATAAATATTTTAAAAGAAAAAAAAAATAGTAAGTGAACTTGAATTTTAATGCGAAACTGCATCGTTGCATTTTTTCTTTTTCTCTATAAATTGTTGATCGTTTTTTTTTCTTTTCTTCGTGTAAACTGGGAAAGGTGGCATTATTGCAGGCTAAGGTTTTTTGGTTAAAGTTTTTTTGTAGGAGCTCAAGTTTGTCGTAAAGGGAAATAAGAAGTGAAAATACTAAAAAATAATAAAAGAATTCATTAGTATGAACGTAAAAATTAAAAACAAGTGTTTAATGTAGTTGTAGAGATAAAAAAATCGATCAACAATATTGAATTATTTGATTCGAGAAGAAATGCATTTAATTTTAAATTGTGCTTGTTTTGTTGTAAAGATTGCAATTTTTTTTTCTAGATAAGAATTTAATTGTTAATATTAATTCAAACCAACCCTCCCTCTCTCTTAGCTTCTTCCTCTTCTCAAATACCTACTTTTATGTCGTCTTTGCTAAAAGTCCCGATTTATTTTAGATACATTCTGATATGCTGAGATACATTCTGTTGTATGCATTTAAAAAAAACATTCCAATTTTATTTTATGCGTTATGAATCACTTAAACAAGAAATTTAACATTTAAAAAAGTTTATTATTGTATTTGTACTTAGAATAAAAACAGAATAAAAAACAAAAAATAAAGTTTCAATTTAGATTTTTAAGCTGGAATTTTTTTAAAAAAAAAATGTTTCAAATGAAATAAATTTAAATAAATAAATTAAATCAGTTTTATTAATATAAAAAATAACATGATTAATCGCTAGCGGCGACACCTGGGAATCCCGTTTTTTCAATTGGAAGCAAAATATAAGGATATAATAGGACAACTAGACAGACTAGTTGAAAAAACTTGGACGAATTTAAGCACTGCCGTGGGCAATAAGGAGAACATAGTTCTTATAAAGGAAAAAATCCGGTCTTTAAGCAGTGTATCTAAAATAGAGGAAATAGACTTAATACTAGATGAATTGCTAAGTTTTTTTGGATCAAAGACATACTTCAACAGCAAAGGAATTGGAAGTTTGGAAAAATGACTTTACTGCTTTAAAGAATAGGTACGACAGTTTTTTAAAAGAAAGAATTCTTCAAGAAGATTTGCTGAAAGAGCTGGAACTAGAAAATCAACAATTGCGGAACTCTTTGAAAGACGCAGGATTAAACGAAGCAGCTCGGCGAAATACTAATCAAACACGAAGGGAGGACATTGCGGACTTAGAAAGTGCAAAGGAAAGGATAAGCCAACTCAACAAAGAGAATAGGTTTTTAAAACAGGAACTGGCGTTAGTACATGAGACGACCCAATTTAATAAAGAACCATCTGCACTAGCGATGGACAAAAATCCCAAGGAAACGATTTTTAGAAGAAAGGAAACAGCAGAAATGGGAATAGAAGAGATATCAAAAACTTTGTGCCGTCTAGTACCTCTATTTTCAGGAACGCCATCAATTGACCTCCGTAATGAGGTGTACAAATTTATAGAAGGTTGCGATTTAGCAAAGAGGAGTGTTAACCAGGGGGAAACACAAGACTTCCTGGCCTGTATTAAACAAAGACTGCATGGTAATGTGTATGATTTATTAAGGTCTTGTCAATTCAAAAACTTGGAAGAACTTTTTGAAATAATTAAAAAGAACTACTTGCAATATCGGTCACTGGACACCGTATTAGAGGATATTCAAACCATTCAGCAACTACAGAATGAGGATATTAGACAATTTGCAATGAGATTAAACACACTCAAATCCCAAGCGGAAGATATTGTTACAAACACATATAAGGGAGAAGCTGACACAGCCTTGCGGTCAGAAATTGAGAAGTCAATCACTAAGTCATTCAAATTAGGTCTGTTGGACAGCACTCTAAGACTGTACATGCTGGGTTCACCAAGGAAAAACTTGCAAGAATTAGTAGAACAAGCGGTACAAATCGCAGATGATGTTCGTAAAATTGCAACCAAGCAACAAGAACAAGGAATAAGAACCCTACAAGCCGCCGAACTAGAATCCTTTCGTCCATCAAATCATTATAATAACGTAAAAAAAGTTCATGAAAAAGAGGAACAAGGGAAAACGAACAACGGGTTCTATTCCAATAAAGTGATTGCGAAAGTAACGTGTAGTTTTTGCAATAAAAAGGGTCATACGAGGGATGACTGCCTGATAAGAAAAAACACACCCTACTGCCAAAAATGTCTAAAATATGGTCATGAAGCTAATTGGAAATGTAGCAAGCAAGTAGTAAACCATAATTCGCGCCCACCTAGTGATCAATGGACGCCCAGAGGGAGTAGTAGTAACAACAGACGACCGCAAGCAGAAAGCCGAAACACCGACAAGGAATCAAATAGGCAAACTGCAGGACTAAATAACTTTACTTGCCATTGGTGCAATTAAGTGGACATATAATAAAAAATTGTCAAGCGAAAAAAAATTGGGAAATGTTGCAGGGAAACGACAAGGGGGCCAGGCACGGCCAATAGCCTGGAAACCCAATAATACAAGTAACAGTAGGCCAAAACAATACTATCAGCCGAATTATACGTCAAATATGACAGTGAATACGACTGAGAATAAAGGTGAACAAACGAAGTTTGTTGAGGAACTGCGTGTACAGAGGGTACTGTCAAAGTGACCCATTATGACTGGCCAAACCTTAATTTAACGTTACATAAGGTAACGATTGATCAAGGGTTACCAGGAGATGGGATACTTGACAGAGATATCTTTTGGCACAAGTCCATAATTGATACCATAGAAAAGAATATTAAATTATTCAATAATAGAGGGGAATATATTATAAAGTTGCCCCTAGTAAATATTTTAAATAATGAAATAGACCAAATGCAAAGTATGGCCAAAGCAAGGTCGATTAGTAATATTCAAATGAAGTTAAGAACCCAGTACCCAGCAGTAATTGTTCATAAAAACAGATTTCTGAAGGAATTTATTTGGGAGAAACTCTAGTAGAAGTGATAAAAGACACAGTCACAGTTCCGCTTTTAAATTCAACAGAGGAAGATTTCATAATAAATGATAACTTCCAACCAGAATTCAGTCATTTCGGCAAGTATGGTGAGGGAAATACATGCAACGTAATAAGCAATATAGTTAGCTATAATTTGGAAGAAAGGTTACAGATATTGATGGAGGAACTTAGCTTAGACGAAAACTTAAATAGTGAAGAGAGAGAATCAATAGTGATGCTCTGTGCAACTTACAACGACATTTTCATTTTAGAAGGAGACCAATTATCATATACACCAGGAATACAACATAAAATTCCTACAAAGACAGATCAACCACCAATAAACCAAAAGCAATACCGTTTACCTCACACGCATAAAGAAGAGATTAATCGACAAATAAATAAATTATTAGCGGAAGATATTATATCTTCGAGTACCTCACCTTGGAACTCACCGCTACTATTAGTTCCCAAGAAAAGTGATAGGGAAGGAGAAAAAAAATGGAGGTTGGTTATTGACTATCGAAAATTAAACGAAGCTACCATCAAACAGGTTTTTCCAATACCTAGAATAGATGAGATATTAGACCAGTTAAGTAACAGTAGGTATTTTTCAACATTAGATCTGGCAAGTGGATATCACCAAGTTTTAATGGATAAAGGGGATAGGGAAAAAACAGCTTTTAGTTCGACGTTAGGACATTTTGAATTCAATAGAATGCCCTTCGGGTTAACAGGGGCACCGGCTACTTTTCAACGAGTCATGAATAGTATCTTGACAGGCCTACAAGGAATAGATTGCTTTGTATATTTAGACGACATTGTAGTATACGGTAGTAATCTCGAACAACATACATCAAGACTAACAAAAGTATTTAAAGCTCTTAGAGAAAATAATCTAAAACTAAACATTGGGAAATGCCAATTTTTACGTCGCGAAGTTGTCTACTTGGGGCATAAGTGTTCAGAACAGGGCGCTTTACCAGACCCCCAAAAGGTAGAATGCGTCAAGAAAATCAACCCCCCACGGAACAAAAAGGAAGTTCAAGCATTTTTGCGTTTAGTAAACTATTATAGAAAATTCATACGAGACACAGCAAAAATAGCACTACCTATTAATAAACTCTTGAGAAAAAATTCTGTGTTTGAGTGGACAAAAGATTGTCAAAAGGCATTCGAGAGATTAAAAGAATCAATAATTTCCCCGCCAGTGTTAGCTTACCCTGATTTTAATAAGGAGTTTATCCTAACAACGGATGCGAGCAGTGAAGCATTGGGAGCAGTTTTATCTCAGGGGAAAATAGGCGAAGCTAAACCAATAACTTTCGCCAGTAGAGCCCTCAATTACGCAGAAAAGCGTTATTCGACAGTAGAACGCGAATTCTTAGCCATTGTATGGGCCACAAAAAATTATAGGCCCTATTTGCTAGGAAGACACTTTAAGATAGTAACAGATCACAAACCGTTAAAGGGCATAGCAAACTTAAAGGACCAAACTTCAAGATTAGCACGTTTTAGACATAAACTATCGGAATATCAATTCGAGATTATTTACAAACCAGGCAGCAAAAATTTAAATGCCGACGCTTTAAGTAGGATTCCTCAAGCAGTTAACAGCGTCGTCGAAGCAGTGCAAACTCGATCTAAAACGAAGTCAAGGGAGCAATCGGAGGAAAATCAACTTGCTCATGTAGATGAAACCACAGAGAAGGAACCAACAAAACCTTTAGAAGAAAACATTACAATATTATCCGACCCAAAGGGGATAGAAACAGTAATAAAAGATTTCCAAGGAGCACTGAAAACATATATGAGAATCAGGATGCAATTCAGATGGCCTGGAATGCAAAGACAAATTAAGGAATTTGTGAAAAATTGCGCAAAATGTCAGGCAAATAAAAGTAGCCGGCTAACTAAGATGCCTTTGATGTTGACGGATACCCCACAAAAACCTTTCGATAAGGTACACATGGATATAGTCGGAATATTGCCGGAGACTATTTCTGGCAATAAATACATCTTTACATTTCAGGATGATTTTTCCAAATACATGGCATGTGTAGCTATACCAGATGCAGAAGCGTCCACAATAGCAAGAGCATTCTTTGATGAAATCATTACTCGTTATTCCATCCCCAAGGTCTTGGTAACAGACAACGGCACCAATTTCGTGTCAAAGGTATTCTCGGATATATGCAAACTATTAGAAATAAAAAAATTGCACATAACCCCATATCATCCGCAAGCGAACGGTTCTTTTGAACGCAGTCACCGACCATTGGCCGAGTACTTACTTTTGCAGTTTCGCAAAAGAAGATGGTTCTAACTGGGATCAGTGGCTCTCAACAGCGATGCATGTGCACAACAATACACCCCACATAACTACGAAACAAACGCCTTTTCGTACATTGTACGGTTTTGATTCAGAATTTCCAACAAACCTGAAGCGGAAGTGCGGACCCGTGTATAATGCGCATGACCCTTCGAAAATTCTAAAATATCAACTTCAGAGATCCCATGAGTTGGTTCGACAAAACCAAAATGAAGCAAAATAGAAATCGAAGAAACAATATGACAAGGGCTCCAACCCCGTCGCATTCAAGATAGGAGATAAAGTTCTTTTGAAAAATCAAGCACGGAAAAATAAGTATTCATCAATTTGGATTGGACCTTACAAAGTAACTCAAATAAGGTTACCAGTTACCACTGTAATAGTTATTAAGGGAAAGGAAAAACCATTCCATAACAATTTACTCAAATTGTACAATACATGAGACATAAAAAATTTTTTTCGAACAAATATGTTAAGTTTTTAATTATAGGGTTTTGTAAAGGAGCACACGAATATTTTTTTATATACGTAATATACTTATATTTTTACCTGCTTTTCCACAGAAATAAAAATGAAGACAATCTTAATCGTATTGATTGTAATCCGAAGTGTGGTGAACACACCTATAGTGATAGAGAACATACCACTAACTCCAATTTACTTTGAGAAGATTGGCGAGGCAATATTCTTTAGTGATGAATGGACCGTATTCACAAAATTCGAGCCTTATGATTACATTAGTTTGGTAACATGTCTGGAAGAATATGCGATAAAAATGAGGACCACGTGCGGTAATATTAATCAGGATTTGTTAGTTTTTGATTTCACTAGCATTTGCGGAGCCATTGATGAAACCATGAGGACAATCCTTAAGCGGTTACGAAACAATGAACGGATAATCAACTCTAGCTCTCCAAGGACTAAGAGTCGAGCAAAAAGAGCACTGAACTTCGTTGGAGAAGCATTAAATTGGGCCTTCGGTACAATGGATCAAAAGGACGCCGATAGAATATACCAGCATCTTCAAGAACTTGATGTTAACCAAAATAAACATTACGATCTACTGCAAAAACAAGTTACGGTTATGCAGACAAATTTTGATGAATTAGCTAAACCAATCACGGCAGCGGTTGAAAGAATTAACACGATGCAAGGCGAATTAAGTCGAGCCGTTGAACAACAAAGTACAATAAATGATATAAATGAATAGGTACTGAAGAATGTACAATTGGCGCTGCGAATGGTACAAGTACAGTCCGCATTGGAAGCTAGTCTCATCGAGATACAAGGGCAGCAACTAGTAGAGATGGCAGTATTAGATGATCTGAGCCAAGGCATATTACATCCGGCCATTTTAAACCAAGAAGAACTTAAAAACTCCGCTAAGACATTAGATTTATCCGGAAAAACGAGGTGGGTCATTGAAGACAGCTTTAAGGTCCACCAAATGGCACAAGTGAGGACATTTCGCGAAAAGAAGAAGTTAATAGTAGTTATTAGAATTCCCCTACCGGAGGAGGAAAGGTATACAATTCTAAAACCATATTATATACCCATTTTTCTTAAAGGGAGCTAGGACGTTTTAACCGAGAATGTTTTCGATTTCTTAGCAGAATCGACATCAAACTGGATTTTTATAGGGCTTTCAGACAATGAATTAAATAATTGCAATTTTGTCACAACAGGAAAACAGATAGCAATGTGAATTTGTAAAAGATCAGGGAAATTTCTAACAGGGAATAGCAATATATGTGAGATATCTCTCCTACAATATAACAATGTAGATACAGAGAAATGCAAACAGGTGGCAACCCCAGCGAGTAGTGGAATAATAGTAAAGCTATTAGCACAAAATGCATGGCTATTCAAATTACGAGAAGAAACTAACTTCACAGTTCGTTGCGGTGAATCAATTACTACATTAAAGTTATCTGGGTTTGGCAAGTTAAAAATTCAGGAAAATTGCGAGATTAGTAATAGCGAAATTATTCTACGTTACAATGGTAACGTAAACTCTACACTCTATGAGGACCACAAAACACCCAACCACACAACTTTAGTTAAGACACTTAGTGAAAATTGGGATATGTCACTTACGGAAAACCAGACTGACTATCGCCTAAAACCCATTACTATAACTGATAAAGTAAACATAAAGGACAGCCTTACAGTAGGTAGAAAACGAATTGGGGATCTAAAGAGGGAACTCAGTCAGGAGAGAAAAGTTGTCACATTATCAAAACGACAAAAAAGTGTGGAAACTTATGGGGTATTTGGCTAGGTTCCATAGCATCAATAATGGTCTTGTGGATAATATTAAAAAATTGCTATCGTAAGGCTCTATGTAGTAAAAAACAGAAAAAAGGCGTGAACCATTTATATTGCCAACAATTTCTACACCAATCATATCAACACCAATATCAATGTTTCCGAAAGATACGCCACCACCCATACCAAATAGTCAACCTCCCCTACTACCAAAACCCAATAAACTAAAGAAAGAGATAATTAAAAAAGAAAATAAAAGGATTGCAACATATGAGGCACCTTTCGTAAATACTGCCTCATATGTTTAAATTTAATTTTTTGGTATATAACATATATGAGATCTTTCTCAATTCGAAAAAAGAAAATAATAATAAAAAATAAAAAAGGGAGTGCACACAATTAATGACAAACCAGATATTTTATGAAACAAAAATCGATATATATATATATATATATATATATATATATATATATATATATATATATATATATATATATATATATATATATATATATATATATATATATATATATATATATATATATATATATATATATATATATATATATATATATATATATATATATATATATATATATATATATATATATATATATATATATATATATATATATATATATATATATATATATATATATATATATATATATATATATATATATATATATATATATATATATATATATATATATATATATATATATATATATATATATATATATATATATATATATATATATATATATATATATAACTATAAATGAAATATTATATCATATGTTTATATTTTAAAATAATATTATAAGATAGTTTTTTAAAACAAACAACAACAAAAAGGGAAAGAAGAATTTCAACGATATTGCCACCAACAATCATCGCTGCGTACCTAACCTCCAGCCCCTATCACAAACACTATTCCACCAATTCGTGATGATGCTGATGTACACACTCTTTTTTATAACGATTCAATGTTATCAAACTACCTCCGACAATCATGCAGCAGCTACTAAGTATAGTAGTACCTCAAAAAAAAAATAATAATAAGAATAAAAAAAGGGGAAAGAAGAAAACATATAGTGTGAGATTATGTGGACATTAAGTGATTCTTGGGTCCAAACGCCGAAGTGACAATGAGGGGGCCATGCAAAGGCGACTCATTTATATTTGGGACAAGATCTAATCCACTCCATTAAAATAATCCACAATACTATAATCACAAACGGATATCATCACAACCATTTCCAATACGACCAACAGTATGAGAAACACACAAAAGGACAATTCAAAACATTTGGGTTTATGCAGAACAACAAACTAGATTCTGTATTACTTGCTAAACAGAAGAAAAACCGATGGAATAAAAACTCAAGTGAAAGAGGGAAGGGTGTTAACAACGCACCGGATGTAACTCCATGAGAAACACACGAAAGGGAATTCAACGAACAACTGGGAAACACGGCGGATTGTTATATCAGAAGATCACCTGAATTTTAAGAATTTTATATTTTATACGTAGAAATGTTATCCAACTAATTAGCATAGTAATGTATAGAATACTTCTAACATAAGTAGATTTAAGAAAGAAAAACAAACGTAGCAGGACATAAATTGTACCACTCACAAAATTAGTAAAACGAATTTGTAAAAGAAAAATTACTATCGCTTTGCGATAATAATTTTTTCTTCCCCTGAGGGTGAAGGGATGTTATGGTCTGCAAGTTAGCAGTACGTCTTACTGTAAACCTCGGTAAGGTTTCTTCTGTGCAATAGCAGCGCCTCACGCGGCTCTTGGCTCCAATCAATAGCAGCGCCTAACGCTACTTATTTCAATACTTTTTCGAGACACGAACCTCAATCGAAAATAATTTTTAGTACGCTATGAAACCAAAAATAAAAAGAAGAGACAAAATAAGCGCGTGTACCCGGAAGAAATTGAATGAGATCGAATTGTGCAACTCTCAGAAATTATTTAGAAATAATAATTTCTGAGATAGTTGCAGAAATATTAAAATTTAGAACTAAAAATGCAGACGCACCCGGAAATTACCAGAAATAATAATTTCTGAGATTGTTGCATTTTTTGGTATTTTTTATATGTAGATAAGTGTGTGCATTCCCAAAAATATTTTATAAAAGACCTCCAACAGAAAGATAATACGGAGTTGTGAATACGGAGTTGTGAATACAGAGTTGTGAATACAGAGTTGTGTATACGGAGTTGTGTATACGGAGTTGTGAATACGGAGTTGTGAATACGGAGTTGTGAATACAGAGTTGTGAACACGGAGTTGCGAATACGGAGTTGTGAATACAGAGTTGTGAATACGGAGTTGTGAATACGGAGTTGTGAATACAGAGTTGTGAATACAGAGTTGTGAATACGGAGTTGTGAATAGAGAGTTATAAACGATTAGATCAAATAAAAAAACAAAATTATTATTAAGAAAGAAATTGTGAAGTGCTTCAAGGAGCTGTTTATAACCAATAATAAAAGAATTGTTACTATAAGTATCAAACCTAATAAACGTTGTACAAGAAAACTTAACAAAGTGTTTTGGAGTTTCACCGGACCACGAAATCTCTCCCTCCGCAACCACAACAAAAGACACGAAGTAGAAATCCCAGATTTGTTGAATTAGTAATTAACAACTAGTCTTGGAGTCGTGATCGACGCTCGACTAGTATAGTATCCTTATCAATCGTAGAAATTACAAAGACACGAAGTAGAAATCCCAGATTTGTTGAATTAGTAATTAACAACTAGTCTTGGAGTCGTAATCGACGCTCGACTAGTATAATATCCTTAGCAATCGTAGAAATTACAAAACACGAAGTAGAAATCCCAGATTTGTTGAATTAGTAATTAACAACTAGTCTTGGAGTCGTAATCGACGCTCGACTAGTATAGTATCCTTAGCAATCGTAGAAATTACAAAGACACGAAGTAGAAATCCCAGATTTGTTGAATTAGTAATTAACAACTAGTCTTGGAGTCGTAATCGACGCTCGACTAGT
>OZ016504.1:12783577-12811077 GCA_963966595.1 Physocephala rufipes | reverse complement strand
ACAGTCTATTCACTGGCTACTAAAGATAGCTCAGCTCGGTCGATGATGCAGTTGATACTTAATAAATATTACAAATTATCATAAAGGCAAAGTGCCTTGCAACTGAAGGTTGCTCACAAATGAATAGCAGGCCAATTGCCTGACAGCAGAAAAGCTGTTTACAAATTCCAAGACTGGCCAAATGCCAGAGAGCTGAAGGCTGCGTACAATCTGTTGGTCAGGGGAAATGCCTAAAATACAAAGAGGCAGGTCTAATGCCTGACAGCAGAAGGCTGCTTACAAACTGGGGTGAAGGGTTTCCTAAAATATACGAGTCGGTTTATGCAAGTCTCAGGTTATGAGACTGCCACTAGAGTTGATTCACTGGAGGCCAGTATGGCAACCAGGACGGCAAAAAAGCTGGAGACCAGTAGACAGGTTACGTGGTCACCAGAAGATAAAACAAGAATCAAGGCAAAGCCTTTTGCTGGCGGCCAATAGACAGGTTACGTGACCACCAGAAAAAAACAAGAGTCAAGCAAAGCTTTTGCTGGCGGCCAGTAGACAGGTTATGTGACCACCAGAAAAAAAATCGGAATTAAGGCAAAGCCTTTTTGCTGGCGGCCAGTAGACAGGTTACGTGACCACCAGAAAAAAATCAAAAGGTGAAATGTATTAAGGTGGAACTCCTTTAGCAGCAACCAGTCGAAAAATGACGTGGTGCAAATCAGAACTGAAGCAAATTCAGGCTTAGGCAGGAGTTGTTTACTTGACGGCCAGTCGAAAAATGACGTGGTAGCCAGTCCACAACCAAAGTTAAAGCTTGATGCTAAAATTCTAAGGTAATAATTGCAGTGTTACTCCATTGCAGTGTTTCAGCAGTGTGCTTAAGTGCATATGGTTGTATAAACAATGTGTGAATTATAAGCTGTGGTGGTTGGCAAAAGCTAAATAGTTTCAGTTTCCTATTTGAGTTTTGTGATGTCACTACAAACACGTTTGTGATAAATCGTGGCATCACTTTTCGGTGTGGCCGTCTTTTGTCTGCCGGTTTGTCGTTATGTCCGTCAACTTAATTTTAATTATGAAAAAATGTTTGTTTAGTTCGAGGTTCGAACCGTCGTACTTTCGCACCTGAGTGTGCGATGTCATACGCTATGCTATTTACTGTCGGTAGTTACTATGATCTATAGTTGAGTTTTTAGCAGACTACTCTGCTAAGCACATTGTAACAATTGTGGTTGTTACAGTCTACCTCTGCTTCGGGTAAGGAAAGCGAAAAAGAGCAAGCTGTGCTCAAGTAATTTAAATTTCATGTTCGGTAGTGGGAGCTTGAGTAGCTCAGGATAATTCAATATAAAAAAAAATAATATAAAATTAATTAGGTAATATAAATAATATTAATAATATAAAATTAATAAGTAGCTTCAAGTTAATTCAGGAATATAAAATTACTTAACGGTAGCTTAAAGTAGTTAAAGTTGGGTTTTTTTAGAAGCAAGTAACTTAATTCAAGCAGGTAATTCATTTTTTTTTGGTAAATAATTTAAATCAAAGTTATAATTTAATTATAATATAATTTAGTTTACGGTGGTACTGGCGATCGGTTGTCATTAATGGGAATGACTCGTGATGTTTCGCACGTTGTAATTTCTCGCCGTCGTTTGATGTGCTGCGGTACCAACTGTATTTCGACGAATTCTTTGCGGCGTATTCTGCTGATGGAGTTGGAGGTGGTTCGGACGGTGTTGGTGCGGGTTTGGTAGCTGGCGATTTTCTTGCCGGTATGACTACTCGTTTTCAATGCTTCTTCTGGTCTACGGCGCTGCTGGGCTTTTTCTTTTAGTGCGACTTTGCTACGTCTCAATAAAGGCGATGCGATCCGTCTTATAGGTGCTGGGGTGATGACGGGCTTTAGCTCGCGGCGGATTGCGAGACCCGTGTCCCCATGCACCATACTTATAGCTCCGACCCGTGTTTGTTGCGGAGGTCGGTATGTCTTCGGTGGTGATGCGCTTTCGCGAACTTGTGGTGGTAGTCTTTTCTTTTTTTGTCGGTCTCGCTTTATCTTTGCGTTTGATGCAAACCTGTTGAGTGGTGTCGGACATTGAGGTATTTGAGCCAGTGTAATCCTTGACATCTTGTATGTGCATCTTCCACGTCTTGCTTGGTGAGTCTGGAGATGCGGCAAATTTGATTGGCCAACCTGTGGAGTAAGGGCTTGTCCGGCAATGCTGAACTGGCAGTTGAGCTTCGGTAATAGGTCCATGCCGATTATAAGGTCTTCCTGTAAGCCTGGTAGGAAATATACGGAATGTCGTACTTTCATGGCGCCAATCTGTATGGTTACGATGTAGCTCTGTGTAATAGTGATAAATTGGTTGTTGGTCAATGCAAGTGTTTTACTCTCTTTGACCATTGGAGTATCCTGCCGTACGAGATTCTTGAAGTTGTCGCTTATGAACGTCAGCGAGGCCCCCGTATCAATGATGGCTCTCAGCGGTCGGTTGTTGCAAATTAGCTGGACGCGGTACATGTCGTAACCGCTAGCGTTACTTTGCCGGTGGGTTGAGACATTGGCCGGTGGGTTGAGGCACTGGCAATCGCGAGTCATAATTCCAGTTTCTCTGCAAAATGAGCAGAACAAAATTCTTGTCCCTGTGCAATTAGTTCTGGTGTGTCCTGGCTGTTTGCATTTCCAACAATGCGTTTCTCGTGAGTAGGGTGTCTTGGCTACCCAGTTCGAGACATATGGACGCGATTGCGTTCTGGCTTCCTCGCCACGGATATGTTCGTATTCGTCGGTTTGTGCCATTAATGTGTCGAGGTTGTTAAAATCGCCATGCCGGATGTAAAGGCGATATTCGGGACGCAAACCTTCATATATTCTATCAATTTGATTTTCATATTTCAAACGCGGATGCTGACGTATCATGGTCATCATGCTTATTATATAATCCTTAGCACGCTCTCTGCCACCTTGTCGTCGCCGTATAATATCTTCTTCTAGACGTTGAAGATGGCGTGGTGGAAGAAAGAATTTATATGCGGCTTCTTTGAACTGTTCCCACGACGTAACTTCTCCTCGTTTATAGCGCCACCAATCTCTGGCGCGTTCTCTTAGTAATTCATTGAGTGGTAGTAAGAGCTGATCGTGCGGTATACGGTAGCAATCAGCCAATTCTTCCATATTTTCAATGAAATCTAAAATGGAGCGGGTGCCGTTGAAATTAACATTCCACTTACGTACGGTGTTCATTAAGTCGGGTATTGCCGGTGTAGTTGCTGCTGTATTCGTTTCTGTAGTTGTCATGGCTGGTATGCAAGCTGCTGTTGTAGGGTATAGAAATGAAGTGGTAGTTTGCGGTACCATAATGTTCATGGTTGGTGTCGGGCTCGATGTACGTATTGGAATTTTCTTTTCTTCCCGTTTTAGTTTTAGGAAATTACTCAAACGCTGTCGCATTTCTCGCATGGTGCCATCTGTTGGTAGACCAAGCAATTCCATTTGCGTTTCTAACTCTTCTTTCTTTAGTTTGTAGATAAAGCTTAGTTGTTTTGGTAAGGTTTCTTCCTTGTTCGTGTCTTCTATGTGGGAGCCGCCCTGTGATGAAGGCGGTCCCTGCTCGGGCGCCATTTGTAACGAGTTTTCTTTTCCAGCTGGGGTAAGTTCAGCGGCCCCAGGGTCCATATCAGAAGGGCCTCGCAAACCTCCTGATTTCTTGCTTAAAATAGAATTAAACCTAAAAGGTTCGCACGACTGTCGAGTTACAACAGTCTATTCACTGGCTACTAAAGATAGCTCAGCTCGGTCGATGATGCAGTTGATACTTAATAAATATTACAAATTATCATAAAGGCAAAGTGCCTTGCAACTGAAGGTTGCTCACAAATGAATAGCAGGCCAATTGCCTGACAGCAGAAAAGCTGGTTACAAATTCCAAGACTGGCCAAATGCCACAGAGCTGAAGGCTGCGTACAATCTGTTGGTCAGGGGAAATGCCTAAAATACAAAGACGCAGGTCTAATGCCTGACAGCGGAAGGCTGCTTACAAACTGGGGTGAAGGGTTTCCTAAAATATACGAGTCGGTTTATGCAAGTCTCAGGTTATGAGACTGCCACTAGAGTTGATTCACTGGAGGCCAGTATGGCAACCAGGACGGCAAAAAAGCTGGAGACCAGTAGACAGGTTACGTGGTCACCAGAAGATAAAACAAGAATCAAGGCAAAGCCTTTTGCTGGCGGCCAGTAGACAGGTTACGTGACCACCAGAAAAAAATCAAAAGGTGAAATGTATTAAGGTGGAACTCCTTTAGCAGCAACCAGTCGAAAAATGACGTGGTGCAAAACAGAACTGAAGCAAATTCAGGCTTAGACAGGAGTTGTTTACTTGACGGCCAGTCGAAAAATGACGTGGTAGCCAGTCCACAACCAAAGTTAAAGCTTGATGCTAAAATTCTAAGGTAATAATTGCAGTGTTACTCCATTGCAGTGTTTCAGCAGTGTGCTTAAGTGCATATAGTTGTATAAACACTGTGTATATATATATATATATATATATATATATATATATATATATATATATATATATATATATATATATATATATATATATATATATATATATATATATATATATATATATATATATATATATATATATATATATATATATATATATATATATATATATATATATATATATATATATATATATATATATATATATATATATATATATATATATATATATATATATATATATATATATATATATATATATATATATATATATATATATATATATATATATATATATATATATATATATATATATATATATATATATATATATACTAGCAAATCCGGCGAACTCCGTTTCGCCACCAGATGGCTTCGTTTTATGTAACATTTCGTTTAGTGGTTAAAAGACAAAAAAATTTTTTTTGTTTTATATTTGAAAAGGAAAAATTTTATTTCATTTCACAACAGTGATGAATTCAATTGGATTACAAAAATGAAGTGTTATTTAGTTGAACTTCTCTAAGTAAATGAAAGTGAATCTAAAGTAAATACTGAATCGAAGCGTTATCCGCAAATTATCCGTTTCATTGAAGTGCTCTTTGGTAAACCACATTTTTTGTTTTTTGGTCTGACGTTAACACAAACAAAGCTGATGGTTTCCCAACTCGTGAACACGCAACGTATAACTGCCCATGTGAAAAACAATTATTTCCTAAATTTATCCCGCAAACACGAAGCGATTTCTTCGCACATGTTCACCTGTTGGGGTACAATCCGCTCTTATGACAAATTTGTGCGTATCCGATGGCATTCGTTCCAATGCTGCTTTGAACATATTAACCACAGCATTATTAGCGTGAAAAAATGCTTGCAACTGTTCAATAATTCGTCTCTTTAACTGTTGTGTTCCCTGTATATTGCATCGCACATTCAGCTGATCCACCATCGACGAAATAAAATATGTTTGCAGAAATTGATGCGGTTCATCTGGTGTTGGCACCATTGAACCATGCAAATGATATATTTGTCCTTGTATCTGTAATTGCAAACAATCATTTGTTGAAGAATACGGTGTAACTTCTGATCGTGTGATGGTGTAGTGTGTGGTGTATATGTAGTTGTTATGTGTTGCAATTCATTGTGTTGGTGTGAGTGATTGGTTATGTGTGTTGTATCTTTTACTTTCCAAGTCTGCATGAAGCCGCCTTCTCGAATGATATTAGCTCCAAAGGAAGTCATGCGAAAGCAGTTATTGTATTCAAGGATGTGTTGAAGAAAATGGCTGGAATCGGGATCACTTCCATCGAACAATGGTTTCAGTGGCTGTGGTTGTGATTTTTCCACTTGCTGGCTGTGATTTTTCCACTTGCGCAGCACAATCCAGCCGTTTCTCTTTTGAACTTTAACGCATTGCAATATCGGCATATAGTCGTCATTGGTCCAATATCTGTTTTCATCATCACTGTAGCTCGCAGTGGGATCATATTGGAATGCCAATCGATTGTATAATGCCAATGATCTTCGTGTGCTCACGCGTTGTCTCAATCGGGCATTTTCTTTTATTATATTTTGTCTTTCTTCGCTCAAGTTCTGTGAATACACTTGTTGCTGTCTTGCATGTCTTGTGCGGCGGCCGATGTTCGCACGTCGTCCTCTAGGCATTTTAGACTATGGACAGAGTGGTGAATTTAACCTCAAATGCACGATCCACATAATTTACACAGTTCAACTTACCACCTTCAAGACAAATGCCTGCTGATGAAATTGAATAAAAATTTGCACAATACACCTAATTGATTTGATGGTTTCCAATTCAAATGTTAGGAAACGAATAACTTCTTGTTTTTACTTTTTTTCACAATTTTGCAGTGAACACAATACCGGTTTGTCACATGAAAGTTTGTCACATCACTGAGCAGAGAACAATGAGTAGCTGTCAAACAATGTATCACGCACCGGCGCCATCTACTTAAAATATTGGTTTGGCGCTGTATGTAAAAAAAGATTTTCTCGCTTTTCTGTTGAAATTTTTCTTGAATTTTCTTTGCTATAAACCTCACCGAGCCCGAGACCTTTCCAACGAATGCAAAACCATGGAAATCGGTTCGTGCGTTCTGGAATTATAGCGTCAGGAAGGAAAACCCGACTTATTTTTATATAGTAGATATACAACTCCATTCAATTTTCGTTATATAAATATTTTGTTAATAATACGCACCACAGTTTCAGCTCCTGAACTTGATTCGTTGTCGCTTTCACCACTGAGCTCAATAACAGTCTAAAAATATCGAAAATATCAAACTAATGTTTTAAAGTAATTTAATTTTGATGGCTAACCAACTTGTCAGAAGTATTCAGTTCCTCGTCGTCTGTCCTGTCTTTCACTTCTTCTAATTGTGAATTTGATAGACTACATTGAAGATAACCTTCCTCGCGCTTTAGACAAAACACTGAATCACCATGCATTGAAACTTCTAATGGATCAATATATGGAATGGTAACCCCGTTGTCCTGTTATAGATAATTTAGGCGTTAATTTAGAAGGTAGATTGAAATGAATTTATGTGCTTTTGAACGATATTGCTGTGATTCATTTGTAAAATTACTTGATCTGGAACTTGTATTTTGTCCTCGCACAAAAGATCATTATCCGTTTCCTGAATAGTGCAGCCACCGCCGGTACTCTTCTCAATCTTTTCGTCTTTATATAAATCATTGTAATGATAGTGCTCAACATGCGAAATAAACGCTTCAGAATGTGAACAAATGGTTGCGCAAAAATTGCATTTGAAAAAATAAAAATTTTCTCCAACTTTGATTGATATCGTAATTTCACCGCATTTATAAAAATTACCACCCATCACTACTACATTAAGCCCAATAATCGAGATCTTTGCTAATAATAAGAAAAATATAATGACATTTTAAATATGTTGTCTAGGATCTTTTATCAGATTTATCTCTGCTTTTAATCAAAGAGATGCCACAACGTATAATTCTGCTATTGCCGCACTCACACAGGGGACTTTCGTCTCGGGACACGTCAAATTTGTTGTTGTTTTACCAGCAAAACGATGAAATGAACTGTGGACTATCAACGAATGAATTTGTCCCTTCTGCGACACTTGGGTGCCTTGATATATGCTGGGGACACTAAATAGCGAGTTGTCGCATCGACAAAGCAGAATATTACGATTGTAATCAGGCATGCATATAAATGTTGCGGAAGATTTTTTCGATTAAAGTTATTGCTAGGACTAAAAAACATTAAGTATATTATTTTTGCTGAAATTTTTTTACAAAATCTTATTATATTACATATTAAAGCTATTCATTCTTCTATATTGTTTAACAAATTTCAATGCCTTCTGCATTAAAACGCTGTGTTTACAAATATTTGCACTTTCAGTTCATATTTTTAAGAAAGGAATCTAACAATTAATCTAATTCTAAGACAACCCTAATATTAGACAATATAAAAATAAAAATTAAAAAATTGCTAATTAAAAATAACTAAAGAACTAATAACTTAAAATAATAACAAAAATTTAAAAACAGCTACTACACAACTCCGGTGATCAAATATCGCAAAGTTACGGCCAGCTGCTCATCTAGGGGCACATCTTTTCGAATATGTGTTTCAGCTTTCTGCAAATCGACTTGGATAGAATTTAGCAATTTAGTAAACTTCTCCTCTGATATTCGCAAATAATTCCGGTGCGAATATTTATTGCACACTTGGACGCTAGTTGTCAGAACTTCTAAGGTACCATTTGAGTTTTTTTCTTTTCGCCAGTTTTGGTCCATCAGCTTCTCCGACGAGCTCTATTAACCTCCTCCAATTGTTCCGTACTATTTAAAATTAATTTTATTATGTTTGCATCTTCATCCTGAATGATGTATAATGCATCCACAAAATCGCTCGCTACAAAAATTAACGCAATTTTAATTTGTTCAAGATTTCCCATAGTCAACTTAGCGCGCACCACAATCACATAATCACAATCACATAATATTCAAAAGTAGTCAAAACGCTACCATTTAGCAAAAAAGTATTAAAAGGTAGCAAGATGTAGTAATAAGTCTAATATAAAAATCATGAATGGGGATACAAGTTGTATCATACAACCTACATTCCAATTTGTCCCCTGTGTGAGTGGTATCGGGAACAAATAAATGAATAGTTCCATGTCTCGCGACAAATGTCCCCTGTGTGAGTGTGGCCTATTTGGTTTATTAAATTGTTTTGGGTTATTATGGCCGCATATCATTGCAATCATTTGGATGGCCATTCAATGCATTGTTTTAGTTTTTCCGTGCAATCCTGTCAACCTTTACAGAATTATGATTCTCTCGTGAGAGGATGAGCTTCAGCGTTATGGTGCAATTAGTTTTAACGTAACGTAATGTAACGTGACTTCCGCTTCAACCTCTTAATGATTCCTATATAACATATGGAATAGAGCGAGATAGTAACATGCTTTTTCTATCATGTATTATAACAAATAAATTCACAACACCCTCGAGGCTATTCTATAAAAACATGTCCAGCGTTCAGTTCGATTCTGTTCTCTTTTCTCTTTTGTTATTTTCGTAAAACAGATGTTCCGTTGTCAGAAAAAAATAAACTTGAACGCATTCCATCCCATGTCTTTGTGACGTATGTATTTGCTACTTTTATATGCCTTTCGAAACTTTTACCGAAAACACACGAAATCCATACCATTCGATTGCATGGGTTCAAGTGTCATACAGCTTGCATCAAATTCTAAGGTAATCCTAACATTAAACAATATAAAAAAATTAAAAAATAGCTAATTGAAAATAACTACAAAACTAATAACGTAAAATAATAACAATAATTTAAAAATAACTAAGAATGTTGTCGATAACTTGCTTTGGTATTCCAAGCTATAGAAGTATTCCCCTATTGCTAAATATTGCAACGCTACGGCCAGCTATTCACCCGATGGTACAACGTTTCTCATATCTGTTTCAGAATTCTGCAAAACGGTTTGGACCAAATTTAGAAATTCAGCAAACTTCTCTGGCATTCGCAGCTTCTCCGACGAGCTCTGCCAACTTCTACGTGTTCCGCAGTATTTAAAATTGATTCTACTATCTGCACCTTCATCCCGAATAATCAACTTATATAAGTTATATAAGAAATATAATCAAATAATATTCGAAAGTAGTGAAAACGCTACCATTTAGCAAAATAGTATTTAAAGGTAGCAACATGTAGTAATAATTCTTATTAAAAATCATATATTGGGATACAACCTACATACCAATTTGTCCCCTGTGTGAGTGGTATCGAGGACAAATAAATGAATAGTTCCATGTCTCGCGACAAATGTCCCCTGTGTGAGTGCGGCCTTACAGAATTCAAACCAGGTTATTCTGTAAACTCATATCCTGCGTTCAGTTCGATTCTATTCTCTATTCTCTTTTGTTATTTTCGTAAAACAGATGTTCCGATGTCAGAAAAAAATTAACTTGAACGCATCCCATCCCATGTCTTTGTGACGTATGTATTTGCTAATATTATATGCTTTTCGAAAGATTTTCCGAAAACACACGAATTCCATAACATTCGACTGCATGGGTTCAAGTGTCATATAGCACGCATAAAGAAACCAGACGTTTCTGACTGAACTAGTATACAAACACATGACGAATGATAGGCAAAGCAAAAATCGGTTAAGGTACAAGTAGTCAAGATGTAACGTAGCGGGAAGGGGCGTAGACCTCAACCTATCTTATGGCGGCCAATGCATACGATTATTCAAACCGTGACGGAGCGGAGAGACCTATTGAAATTTGTTTCTCCTACGTCGAGTTACGGAAGCATTTCACGCAGCTATCTTTGCTCTTTATGCTTCCTATGTACAAAGTATGGGGTAGAGCGAGACAGCTTTATAGTTTCCTCGGCCGTGTTCTACAACAATTAAATGGCAGATAAAAAAAGCAAAACGCGATATTATTCTTTTAACGTTTTCACTAATCACCAACGCGTATTCTACGCCACGTCCCGCTGCGGTACGTCTTGACTACTTGTACCTTTATTTCTTACGGGTTCCCCTCCCACGTTTGTGAAACCATACGGAATTTGTAGTTTTCGCTCATGTAACAAAGTGAACGCATCATATGAACGCATGATGTGACTTTACAGAATAACCTGGGAAACCTTACAGAATTTGTAGTTTTCGCTCATGTGACAAATTGAACGCAGGATGTGAGTTTACAGAATAACCTGGTCTGTTACTCCGTTCTCAACAGAGACAACGAGATAGGAAACTCTTTTCCCGAAAAAAAACGTGTCAAAAAAATGACAAAATTTTACACGACCGAAACTCACATACAGGGGTTATGTATACGTATGCGTAATTCACCAAATTAAATGTCACGTATGTCATTTCATGAAAATATGTAAACAACAGTTCGCTTCGACGGCTTGATTTGAAAGCACATTTTGTGCCAGAGACAACGAGATAGGAAACTCTTTTCCCGAAAAAAAATGTGTCAAAAAAATGACAAAATTTTACACGACCGAAACTCACATACAGGGGTTAAGTATACGGATGCGTAATTCACCAAATTAAATGTCACGTATGTCATTTCATGAAAATATGTAAACAACAGTTCGCTTCGACGGCTTGATTTGAAAGCACATTTTGTGCTCTATAGTGAAAATAATAAGAAAAAGAGTCACGAAAAAGAATTTATATTCAATAAGTTCTACATAGTTTAAGTGAAAGAAAATATTAATATGTAAAAGTTGAACAGAACATGGGCTTCAGCTAGAATTCGAATGGGTTGGCCAACACCACTTTGAGCTGGCCAACACCACTGGAGTCTTGTTTTCATGTCACCACAAATCCCAAAATAGAATAAAGAGCTGATGAATATTGTGGAATCCCGTAGGAAGGAACAAAAAGAAAGAGTTGAGGACGATGTTGACATTACTCCGGATGAACTCAATATTGCCATAACTCGTCCTTCGGTGATGGCAAACAGCAAAATCAAATACTATGCGCGGATATTTTTGAGACTGAAAATGTAGAAATCGAGCCGTTGCGAACGTTGTTTAGGAAACCTAAGAAAAAAACGCGTTAAATTCAGCTGATGCTGAGAATATTGAACCAAAAATGGGTTTAGTAAAAAGCACCGGAAGTAAATGGCTGCAAAAAGAAATCCACAAAAACAGCAGAGAAACATTTTTGAGAGCGCTGGAAGGAAAGAATCAATACCTCCTGCATGAAGTCCCCAAGAATGGCAATGAGACTTTATATAATTTAAAACGTATAGAAAGCGCGAAGTAATCCAAAAAGTAAAAACATAATGATCGAATTCTAATTAATTTTGAATATTTTCCTTTCTAGAAAAGAAGGAGCAAAAAAGTGAAGAGAAAACAGACGCAAAAAAGACAACGGAGGAAACAGTATCAAAAATGGAAGTAGCCGAAAGGAATTTATTTGATGAGAGCAGTAGTAGTGAAACGGAAGATTTTATGCCGCAACCAACTTTAGTTAAAAAAGAAAAGGGAGTTAGACGAAAAAGGTTATAACCTCAAGACGACAAAGGAAGTAATGCGGGCTTAAAGAGAGATTTATTTAATAAATCACCAGAATTTGATATACTTCCCAATCCTGACGGCTTTTGGGATCCCCTCATAAGATCTTTTGACTTGGCAATTTTTACTGAAGTATTGGTTGAAAATGTTTATATATTAGTGATCGCTTTGAAAATGTTTATATATTTAAAATTTGTAATTCTTGATAGTTAAATTGTTAATTTATAATTATATTAGTTAATATTTTAATAAAAACAGTGTTTTAATTTTTTATTTTTCGTAAATGCAATACAAATTATTCCTTTATTTCCTATAGTAAATAAATGAAAACATAAAATTTCCATCAGACGGCTGTGTGCACTTCCACGCCACCCAAGAGGTATGCACATTGGCGCGTTACCGGTTTTTTTGGATGTCCAGTTCCCCAGTAGGCCTATAACACCCATATACCCATTCTGGCAACATGTTCGCAAGTCCGGCATTCCTATTTTTTGCTTAAATTTATTTAAATTTAAAATTTTTGTAAAATTATAAATATTTTATAGTGTGGTGAAAATAATTGTCTGAGAAATTATCACAGCGGTGCAAAATAAATTCATAAATAGAACTAAAACAGAATGAAATGGACAAAATGCACTTAAGTAAATGCAAACATTTTATGAGCATCCTTAATGTCCCAATTGAAATAATCTAATCTGAAAATAAATGGTTTAGCTAAAACCCATGTTAATATAGCATAGAAATTATCGAAGCGTTTGAAATTTCAATTCAAAATGGGATCAAATTTTTGTATGCAGTACCAAAAATTATGAAATTTGATAAATTTGGTAGTTGTTCGATGCATAGGCAGCAATACTAATATATTATTTTATTAATATTTTTAATAAATTACAAAAAACCTGAATATAATACTTATTACTGAATACTGCCAACACTGCTTTAATGTGAATACCCAAAATGGCCCATTAAGTAGTAAGCGCCGCACATGCTGGCAACACTAAAATCATCGAATTTATGGGAGGTGAAGAAATAATTAGGATATGCCAATGCCAAAATGTTTTACACATTTGATTTTTCAAGAGATTCTCTTGATGATAATAAATAAATAATTCCGTGTAAGTGTGGTTATTAATGTCAGCACCAGACGCTCAAAAGTTATATTAAATGAATTAGGACGAAGAAAGGAACTTATTAATAATTATACAATTTTATTTGAAACTAAAAATAGTCCTATTTGTGTATTGATATACTCAAGTAAAATCTTTTATATTTTAAATGCACTAGTGCGGCTAATACTTGGCTTCAAAGTAATGGTTGCAGAGTCCTTAATAAATCAATGTGAAGAATTTCTTCAAATAAATTATTCTAATTTTATTTTTAGGTTATTTTTAGATTCTGGGGTCCAAAAATTGCCTTAAATGATTTGAGTATTCTATTAACGAAGTCAATCGAATTTGTTATACATTAAAATATTTCATAAAATTGAGTTTCATTTATGTTTTTATGCATATGAAATAAATACATTTGTTTGTTTTATATAAATATTTTGTACAAATAATTAGTTACTATAATTAGTTATTACAATAATTAGTTATTTTATACAAATATTAGTTATAACAATTTATACAAATATTTTAGTTATCAAATAAATCATGTACATGTTGTCTACGCATCTTAAATTAAAAAAGTGTACATGAAAAATAATTGAATTCTTTAAACCAATAACTACGTTGGCATATCAAAACATAGCTGGTGAACTTCTAAAATGGGTTGTCATTCGGGGTCTGAAAAAGGTGTAATGGCCGGGTCTTATGCTTGAATTTCTAAGAAAAAATCATTAGTCAGGGTCTTAAACATAAAATTTCCACGGAAGAAATCATGAGTCAGGGTCTTAAACTCACGAACACTACCTTAAATCAGAGTTGTAGTTAGAGAAGTTTTCTATCTCGTTATCTCTACTGCTCAATAATGGCATATCTGAAAGCATTTGGCTTAAAACTAACTATTTACAATACATACATAGATAGTTGAAAAGAGAAAGAAGAGAAGGTAGTAAAGAGATAAAGGAGAATATATAAGTTGCAATCCGTTGCGAACTTTAAACTAATACAGGGAGTTAGATTAGGTCTGTTTACATGAGATCAAAAATTATATTTGGATTTCAATGATTCATTTAATGATATTCATATGGGAGTTACTAGGATGTCGAAATGCAAAAGGTACGATAGCAGCGCAAAATTATCCCCTATATGTTCCTGGATATTTATGGATATAAAACGGCGGTAGAAATGTAGAATCAATGACCGTTAGTTGGGCATTGGACTCTGGGTGCAAAATGGCAAAGGGTGATATGTAATAGCAGTTGCTTAATGAGTATTGAACGTTGTCCTTTAGGATACTTTTTATTAAAATATTTTCGTGATATTTGGTCTTATTTAGCCTCA
Organism: Physocephala rufipes; assembly: GCA_963966595.1. Taxonomy (NCBI): domain Eukaryota; kingdom Metazoa; phylum Arthropoda; class Insecta; order Diptera; family Conopidae; genus Physocephala; species Physocephala rufipes. Next base: position 12,796,553 of record OZ016504.1, on the reverse strand, counting down.
TTTTAGTAAGGGACTATAAGTAGTTTAATAGTAGGAGCGTTTTTGTAATCTTGTAGATAAAACTATTGCTATACCACTTTCCCGATGGGCGCCTTGATTTACAAATGCATTTTCTCAGCACAGAACGATCGAATGCTTGTAGATGTCTAGCTACAGTGGGAGATATTTGAAGCCACGTAGGGAATGCAAAAGACTATACAGGAAAGACATATACAGCAAAAGTTTTGTTGCGCCTTCAACATCTTTAGAGCCAAGAAGGTGCTTAATTTTTGCAGCTGGTGCTTTAGATTTTTTAACGGCCTTCTCAGCATGGCCATTCATTTTTCATTTTTGATAAAATTGTACACCCAAATATTTTATAACAGTTCTTAGTGGAATTTGGTGTCCATCAATTGATAGGTGAATTAATTTGCCCTCCTTCACGGCCATATCATGACCTTTTTCTGAAGCGTTTCTGAAGCATATCAGCTCACGTTTCTTCCAGTTAATTTTTATACCCCATTTCTTGTAAAATAATATGATTTTGTATATGTGAGTTCGAACCTCGCTTAGCGCCAGGTGTGGTTTTTCGTGGCTTTTGAAAATTATTGTATCATCAGCGTATAGATGTGCATTCGGTTGAGAAGAAAAGTCGGGAAAATCGTGCATAAAGGTGCTGGATAGCACAGGTCCGAGCATGGAGCCTTGAGGGACGCCAGATAAAACTGCAATCGGATTTGACTTTTCATAGCTCAGGTGGATAGTGGGGAAACGGTTATCAAGAAAACTGCGAACCATGCTAATAAACGTGAATGGGAGTCTCGGACTAGGTCAAAATCTTTTTCCTTTCCGCATAATGATCCTCTAAGATTTTTTCCAGGTTATATAGGAGTAATATGGGCCTGAGATCTTCCACTCTTCCATATGTTGCATTCTTTGGAATTAGAATTAGTTACGCTTCTCTCCATGTGCTTGGGAAATAGGTATTGCTTAGGCAATTATTCATTAAGATAGTGACTGGCCGGACTAGAGCTTTACAACACTTCTTGATGACGAAATTTGAGATTTCGTCTGGACGGTCTGATTTTTCATTATTGAGGCTTTTTATAAGAGACTCGACGAGAGAACTAGACGCAAGGTTTTTATTACGTGGAGAAACAGCAGTATTTTCAGCTGAAAAGTTATACAGTGAAGGTGCTTCGTTCCATGACCAAAAATCAAAGCTTTCGGTGCGCATCAAGCCTGCTTGGGATGAAAGCGAGCTTTGTGTATCTTCACCATACAAGTAGGCTTAGAAATAGGAGAGGTGCTCAAGCTTGTCGGGTACAGAAGTGTGGAGGGTAAATTTTCGGTTGCGACCCGTTAACCTATTGATTTCCTGAAATATCGAAGGACTGGGTTTTGGATGAGTAAGTCGGTTTCTGAGTTGATCGTTTAGGTCGCTTTTTACCCTGTCCTTAATCAGTTTACTCAAGCAACTAATTCCACCGTACAATTCGTTTACTCTATTTCCTTCGTGATGGAAAATTCTTTTAAGCTGGGCTTTTCAAACCTTTCTGATCTTGAAAAGTTCAGAATCTTTCAGAACAGAAGTTCACTTTTAGATACTTTTTGTTAGCAGCCTTTTGACGAGTGTGTAAACTTATACTATCTTCTATTCAAACAGTTAGAGAGACGACTAATTCTTCAATCTCTGCATTCGACAGGTTTTTTGTAGCCTCAATATTCAAAGCATCAATGCTCTGTTGTAAGCTACGGTTTACCTTGCACCAGTCTGTATAGGTGAAAGAGTGTTGTATTGGGGGATTAACTAGTAGAGACGAAAGGCAGTGTGGTTTTAGAGAGAGGAAAATAGTGAAATGATCTGCTATACCATCGAGAGTAGCACAACTGAAATTCTTGTGGTTTGTGATTGGATAAATTAGCCTAGACGAGACGAAATAGGAATAGATGAGAAGAGGAACTGGGCTTAGTTGGCCCGTCTGGGAAAATAATATTCAGACTAAGTACATTTTTACTGTATTAATTGTATAGTGCCTTTCCATTGGGATTGCAGCAGCTGTTACCCCAGTAACTATGCCTAGTATTGAAATCGCCCCCAATTATGAAGTAATTGTAATGTTCAATTTTTGATAGTCGATAAGAGCGCTTCCTAAAAATCGCCTTGTATTGCAAGGTTTGTAGAGACACTTCCTAAGTTGAATTTTTATGGGTTTAAGGTGTTAGTTAATTCCACAACAGCGATAGTTTCTGAAACAGTGTCGCTTTGGGAATGTAGCAATTACCGAATTATGTATGAGCAAATCCCTACCTCTTCCAGCATTATTCGAGAAAAAATTCTTGTCCTTTATTTACATTGCTAGATAAGAACATCAGCATTACGGACAGAGACTAGCAAGAAATTCTAAATATGCACAAGGATTATCAATGCCATTTAAGGCTTTATAACTAGGCCAGAATTCGCGCAGTCGTTTCAGAAGGGTTGTTATCGGAACTTCAAAGAGTCTCAACGACTCATTCAGAAATATATATCTGGGATCAAGCTCGAGGCCGAACTTTTTGATACATTTAACACCTTGGCATATGAGGGGCTCTGGTGCCTCAATTGTGTTATATTGCGGTTTACTAATAGTTCTATATTTAACTTTCGTCGTGCGGCGGATTGTGTCTTATTTTCCCTAGCTTGCAGATATTTAGCCCTACTTGGGCAGCCTGTAAAATTCGCGGGATGTTTCGCTTGACCACAATTGACACATTCCATTGCTCCTTTGGAATCCCCTAACGCCGAGGCTCTTTTACAGCTTCCAGCTTCGTGGGAAGCACTGAGTTGGGCCTTTCCCTTTTAAAATTCTCCCACTTATTGCGCTGTTGGAGTAGAAATTTAATTTTTTTCATATTTTTAAGCATTTCGTTGTTGTACACTCTGCAAATGAATACCTCTAAGTCAACCTTACCCTCCCGTGACCTCCCAATTTGAAAAGGCTTGACAGAAAGTTTTAATGGCCGGTCTTATTCTAATAGGGCCGCTTCAACTTCCTGAGCCGAAAAGCCGTCCGAACAAGCCTTTCAAAAGAATTGAAGGCTGTTTTAGCGGTTTTGGTGTATGTTAGAAGGCTTCGACCTTTGAATTTTTAAAATGCTCCATAAAAGAATATTTACTCACTAGCTTACTGCTAGTGAGCATTTTGAAACCTTGATCTCTGAAATGAGTCGATGACCGGACGTAGCAAAATGTTCTCCAGTTTGGCAACATTGAAGTTCGGGAAATTTCGAAATTGCACGCCAATTGTTGCCATACACCATCACACCGGATCTTTGTTAATAAATGCTTAAGTTCTTAAGAATTACTAAAATATTGTAACAAAAACTTCTGAAATGACAATAATACAGAAAGGTCTAATATGCAAAATTGAGAACTCTGAGAAATTCGTGGAAAGCCGTCTGAAAATATGAGAAGGAAAGAGGCAAACATAACTTGTGACTATATTGGAACAGCCGGCGTGAGACCGAACCCAACTTGCGTGTTACACGATTCACTCATAGGCCTCCAAACCATTTCAGGCCCAAACAATCAACGGAATTCCATGAAATCAATACTTCAGACCCATACAATTCGCGGAATTGCATGTTACAGACCCAAACAATAGTTGAGTTTCAGACCCTAATGACATTTCGGTCTAAAATTCCCACCACCATTGTTTAGATATTCCAACATAGATATTGATCTATAAAATTAAATTTTATTTAATGTACACTTTTTGTTTTAGGCTGTGTACATGCATTGTGTGCATGCTTTGTTTGATGATCATAATATATCTAATAATTTATCGGCGAAAACATTGCGCTTTTGTAAGCATGAGGAAATAAATGAAATGAGATTTTGTGTAATAATTTAGTGATTCGCACAATGGTGTGACTTATTTAATGGGGCAAAGCATTCCAATGAGGGTAAAATAAATTTAAAAAATATTAAAACAATTTACTTAAACAAATTCTGCATGTTGCTTTATTAATATTAGTCTAATTCCAAGTGAAAGGCTTTGTTTTGTTTTGCATGTTTCCTAATCACTCGCCGAAGCAATTAAATTGCAGTATGTGTTTTAATAATCTTCACCTTAAAATAAAATATTGTCGATATTTCCGTGGCCCATCTGTAGAATCAGTTCGGTAAAATAATTCAATGGCAATCTACTGCATTGATCGTTGAGGTACGTTTATGTATTCCAGTAAAATATATTTGGTGTATAATATTATATTTGTGAATGAACATTTTCCTTCGTTTTAACATTATATTTAACTGTGCTTAACTAAACTTATTTAACTTTTAGCTCTCCATTTTGTCGTTATATCATAATTAACATTCATAACAATTGGAATGATTTTACTAAATTTTACTTCAACTTTTTACATGTTATTATACAGTTTTATGTCACTAACAATGTATAATTTATAAAATTAGTATCGCTTCTGTATGTGTTTTTATATGGGTGGTACAGGCCTACCGGGGAACCGGACATCCATAAAAAACCGGTAACGCGCCAACGTACATACCACTTGGATGGCGTGGGAATGCATAAATCTTTCTGATGTATGCATTTTTTGATGACTTCCTTGTATAGTATTATACACAGTTGTAGTAGGAACTAAAGCATGTATCATTAAAATTGGGTTTCTCCCGGGAGCAGAATAAAAAAAGTAAAAAATTAACGAAGATCATTATGGTACCCATCGGCCTATAAAGCAGAATATTGCACTTTTTTTAGTGCCACTTATGAAGATAATCTACTATGTGCATTGTAGCTTCTTGCAGAAGGTCGACAGTGAATAAAATATTTCTTGCCAAATGGTTTCAATCTTTTATTTGAAAAAACAATGAATTGTAGTTCACCGGTAATTAAAAAAATTCTTCCTAACTTCCCTCCAGAGATAATAAGCTCAAGGTATGCCAACGCCGATTTTTATATATTATAATTTTTTTACATTTGGAATCGATGTTACCATAATTTAGCCTAGTTGCAGAAGTTCACAGAAATTTTATGAGGATTTCTAGAATAACCCTGTTTGATTCTCCTAATAAAGTTAAATAAATAAAATAAAGTTAAATAAATGAAATAAAAGAAATAAATTAAGTTAAATATATATCGTAATAGTTAACGTCAATAGGATTTTTATCAGACCGAGATGCTTTACGATTGTTATAGTTCAACTACGTAGGACTGGATATTTGAACCTTAATAAGTAGTTACCTAGCATTTCTTACGAAATCATAAATATTTTCCAATCGGAAAAATATTTACCAATCATTAATGATTTCTGGCCAAGAAAGAGAAGCGAAACTAATGGAAAACTATATTACGCGTCTAATATACGCATGTATATCTTCACACTCGCTCTTTGTTTTATCCTCGTTCGCAGTTATCACGATTTAGCTAATTCGGGAGTAGACCGGGGATTAAAAATAACATTCATAATAAAACATATTTTCCATCTGGCTTCTCACAAATTACATCAAATTTCTTGTTTAAGCAAATAATACCTTCAAACCTATGTGGATATAAAAAACATGTACACCCGCAATTACACAGTTTGTCTTTATTAGAACTAAACATTATGTTTTATAGTTCATGAATAGTTTAAATACAAAATTCAATAGTTCAGTAGTTCAAGTAAATACAAATTCAGTAGTCAAATAGTTTAAATACAAAATAGTTTAAATACAAAATTGGAGAAAATTAACACGTTGTCACGTTGTTAACAAGTTGTCAAAAAAATGTACCTGAATGGGAATGTTTTTATGTATAAATTTTAACTAAGTTGAAATCTCAAAATAATTGCATAAATGATATGTCAATGGGGTCTAAGACCAAAATTTTTCATTGGAAGACTGACGTCATTGGGGGAACGGTAGGTGAGTTTGAGCGTAAAAATTACGTCATTGGGGGCACGGTAGGTGAGATTCTGAGTGAAAACGTCATCAATTTCCGGCCGTTTCCACTAACACTACAATGCATTTCGGCGTCAAATCTACAACCAGAGTTGCTCTTTTCAGAAGTTTCCTATCTCTTTATCTCTGCTTCCCTCTTAAACGTCTTGTTTTAACATTAATGTCGCGTAGCTGTCAAAACTATTCTAAGATAGTTCCTTTTCATTATAGTGGCTGTGTGAAATTAGAAACTAGCATTGCACAATTCAACATGGTGTAAATCGAATCTAAAGAGTGTGTTCACAATAATATGACTAGTCAATTATATAATATATAAATAAAATTTGTATTACAGAGTGTTCCAACCAGAGATTTTATTACTGGTCGCAAACGAATTTTATCTTCAAGAATTTATGCCTGAGTGGGTTTGGTGTGTTGGTCATCGCAGTTTTGTTACATATTGTTTACTGAATCGAGTTGCGTTTTCGGATTTTCCCGGTATCATTGTGGCCTTTTCATTTATATTTATTTATAAAAAAGAATGAACAATGCATTGTTTTTTTAGTCCATAACAAAAACAAGTTCAATCAATGAACTAAAACGACAATAACACTCATTCATAATGAAGAAAATTTTGTACAATAGTGATAATGATCTACAATTAGCTGCTGTATTGGTAATATTCTTAAATATGTGTAATGAAGTTAGAGCAAATACTGCACTTGGGCTCGCGGGTGAGCGTAAAAATGTAACCGATAACAACCTTGGCAGCGTTGCATCAGTGATTGGAAGTCGCCACCCATTGCCTCCGCCTAAAGTAAAAGTGAATAAATGCTGTCATTATAGTGAACATTTAGATATGACAAAATCCTGCGTGCCAGGTAATTCAAGGAATTGGGTGCCGCACATATTTTTAATAAATCGACGTACAAACTTTAGCCCGAAAGGTGAAAGTCCGAAATTCATGTTATTCGAGGAAAATGTACGACCAGCAAATGATCTCGGATATGAAACTGCTTTAACAAATAAAACAGCGAATGCAAACAATACGAATTTGTATGTTGGCTGTAAAAATGCTGAACTGGAACTCTTTTTAGGCAGCGATAATATTATAATATTTTCCAATGGTTCACTGTATTTGCGCGAGCGTTCACAGTTTGTTGAGCCGCGGAAGTATTGCGTGGATCGTGAAGCCGCACTCGTATGCTTTCCAAACCAGCAATATACTAAAAATGGGGCACTTTTGCCGAAGTTGAGGAAATGTTGTGCAAAACACGGCATCTACAATACAACTGCAAAGAATTGTCAGTTCGGTATTAATACTAATGACTACCAACTGCCCGTAAGTTCTACAAATTTTCAAATTATATATGGATTTCCCAAATGCCAGAATGCATCGTTATCCCTTGCTATAGCCGGTGAATACGCAAATGCTGAATTACATAACAAATCGGGTGCTCTCAAATTGCATGGCAAGGATTTAGAATCGGAAGATTATTGTTTGGAACATATAATGCTTGACGAGGCGACGATTCCGCCGATTGACCATAAAATCATTAATGAATTTAGTTTGGTAAAGGTTTTTACCTGTCTTCATCATTTTGAAAAATCGACTGACAATGCTCAAACGCCTTCAATGAAAATAAACGAATCAAGTGAACAATTGCAAGTAACGATATTAAATATTGCTATTATGATTTCTGTTGTCTTCTTGGCCGCCACTCTAGTTGCTGGCTACTTAATACCATCGGTCCATCACCTTTTGCATTGGCGATGTCAGATATATTACGTTTTTTGCCTTTTCGTAGGCGATTTACTGCTGGCTTATACACAATTATCGCAACACATGCATTTGGGTACCGTGATTTGTATATTAATTGCAAGTACTATGCATTTCTTCTTTTTATCTGCATTCTTTTGGTTAAATACGATGTGTTTTAATATTTGGTGGACCTTTCGTGATTTTCGTCCGAGTTCTTTGGAACGCAATCAAGAATTGTTCCGTTTACGTTTGTATAGCGCGTACGCTTGGGGTATACCATTGCTTATAACCACTACGGCTTTATGTGTAGATCAATTATCATCAACTGAGTTGCTGAAGCCGGGTTTTGGTGAACGGAGCTGTTGGTTTAGCGGTGATAATATGGAAATATTTGCATATTTCTTTGGACCTGTTGGCGTGCTATTGTGCGTTAATATAGCTCTTTTTATTTCTACAACACACCAATTGACTTGTGGCCTTTGGAAACGTGATGATGTTAAATCAACAACTGAAAAAACTGCTTTGGGTAAAGTTTGCCTTAAGCTGGTCATTGTTATGGGTGTTACTTGGATTGCTGATGTATTGTCATGGCTTATTGGTGGACCATACTCGGCCTGGTTTTTCACAGACCTTATCAATGCAATGCAAGGTGTTTTTATATTTCTTGTTGTTGGTTGCCAGCCGCAGGTCTGGTCAGCTGTGAAGCGCTTATGTTGTTCGAGAGTCCAACAAGAGATAACGAATACGACAAATGGTGTACATCATTCAAGTTCATCGCATGGCTTACCATCTTTAACAGCGTGTGGTGAGACGACACAAAATAGTATAAACAATTCAACGCAAAAAAGTGCATCAATAGTAATTCCACATACGAAAATACCGATGGAGACGGTTTGTTGAAATTCGTGATGCAGAGGAATTAAAAAGGTAATAGGATACACAGAATTTCTAATTTGCACATATCTAAGCTTATGAATAATCTATTTGTATCTATCTTACACCCTTATTCACAAGTTCACTTTTTCAGAGACGACGTCGTCAAGAACTAGTTTTTTCGGCAATATTTTTTGATTAGTATTCACAAGTTCACCTTTTAAGACGACGCCGTCTAAACAAACGTGTTTGTTTACATTTCTAAAGACGACGCCGTCGAGCTCTGAGGAACGATGTGAGATTGATTATTCACAAGTACGACATCATTGACGACGACGTCTCGAGTCTCACCTTTTTAAAAGTGATTTTGTGAATAATAAAATTTTCACTTTAGTGAACTTCGAAGGTGGACGGCGTCGTCTTAAAAAGTGAACTTGTGAATAACGATGTTAATTATATAATTTAATAGTCATTGCATAATGCAATCCACCCTTTCAAATCTTTTGATTTTGAATCCTTTTCCTTTCTTGTTCCCCAAAAGAGCTTATATAATTTCGTAAACTGAGATTTGTTGTTGCACCTACACTATTTCCAAATGTAATTTAGGAAGTATTAAGTTCAGAATAGTTCAGAATAGTCAATTGTAAATCAGAAAGCGTCATTTAAAAATCAGAATAATTAATTGTAAATCAGAATGACTTAATTAAAAATAGAAAATATCAATTGGTAACCATAAAGCATTAATTGAAAATAAAACATCAATTCTAATTCCGAAGGTATAAAATTTAGTACAGAAATTATTAAAACCACTCCAACATTTTAAACACAAGATCAAAACGATATAGAATTGTTGGTAATTTTACAATTTTGTTGTGCTCTCGTTTCATCTGCGCCGTTACTTCCTTCAACTTATGTGAGTCCTGTTTAGTCCATGACATCACGGTCTTTACTACTACATGGTGTCTACTATTACTTGGTCGGTAAGAATCTTAACTAGTAGTAACGTTATTTTCGTCCTGGCCGAAGCTTATATATCCTATTCCCGAATCTCTTGATAACAACGTTCAAATAAAATGGCGGCTTATTTAAATATATTATATATTTATATTTAAATTAATATATTTACTTTTATAACCAGCCTCTGATGACAGAGAACATTCGTATCAAATTTCATGCTTTATTTGTTCTTTTCAACGCTCATTTTTTGTGAAACAGTTCTAATGGAGGCGTGGGCGTGGCAGCTTTCTGATTTCACCCATTTCCAATACCACCCATTCTATGATGACAGGGAATATTTGCGCCAAATTTCATGTCAATATCTCTATTTTTATGCCTGTACGCTTTTATGAATTTTGTCTAGTGGAAAAATTGAACTCTAAACGCGATTTAATACACATTAAATACCAAAAGTGATATTTTTTTCAATGCCAACCCCTTTTCAATACCAACCAGCCTATTGTAACACGGAACATTCATACTAAATTTCATGATTATAGCTTCATGGCGTTATTACAGAAACCGAAACTACGCTGCTTTTTCGATTCTCTTTTGTGTTTTTCTCTGCTTTGAGAGCTTATTGATAAGCAGCAGATAAAATTTCGTTGAGCACGAATAAACATTTTTAGTGCTTATCAGTGTATTCCAGTGGAAAACAAAATGCCGGGGCCGAATATTTTGGAAATATATTAACGAAACAGCTAGTGAATAAAACGCGAGCAAGGAACCTTTCGCTTGGGTGTGAATGAAGCGGCATGGTAAAAATTTATTCAGTATCATTCAGGACGTCGTTTAGGGAGTAGGGTGTTTTTGTTGCGCGCAAGCAAATGGATTGCTAATGAAAAACAGACTTTCCGGGTTATTCTGTAAACTCACATGATGCTGGGTTATTCTGTAAACTCACATGATTCAGATCCTGTGTTCAATTTGTCATATGATCGAAAACTACAAATTCTGTAAGGTTTCATAAACGTGGGAGGGGAACTCGTAAGAAACAAGCGATTTTTGCTTTGCCTATCATTCGTCATGTGTTTGTATACTAGTTCAGTCAGAAACGACTGGTTTCTTTATGCGTGCTATATGACATTTGAACGCATACAATCGAATGTTATGGAATTCGTGTGTTTTCGGAAAATCTTTCGAAAAGCATATAAAAGTAGCAACAACATACGTCACAAAGACATGGGATGGGATGCGTTCAAGTTTATTTATTTTTTCTGACAACGGAACATCTGTTTTACGAAAATAACAAAAGAGAATAGAGAATAGAATCCAACTGAACGCAGGATGTGAGTACAGAATAACCCAGTTTATCTAAGGAAACTAACGAAAGTTTTGTATACTAGAATAACTTCCAGCGTCTTCTTAAAGCGTCGCAGTCTTTCCATTAGTTTCGGTTTGTGTAATAACGCTGTCATTCGTTCTCTTGTAATCTCCACCGACAGACATACGGACGGAGAGGGCTAAATCGACTCAGGGGATCATTCTGAGCCAGAATATATATACTTTTCTATATCTATTGTAGCTCCTTCACTGCGTTACAAACTTAGTATCAACGTTAATATATCCTATTTCCCTTTTTTAAAGGGAATAGGATATAAAAATAATACGTAATATGAAAAAAAACAGCCGAAAATCGGAAAAGAATTGTTGCCGCTGCAAATAGATAAGACGACTGTACTGGATTGTCGGCGTACTTGGTATCCGTTATAAAATTGTTTATACATCGCAAGGGCGCAACTCTTTATACAAAAGACGAGGGATAAAGCCGAAAACTTACAGACCATGAAGTGGAGACCATGATATCATGGATTGAAGAAGACTGCAGCGTAAAAGTTTAAGAGATAGAGGCACGGCTAAAACGCGAATATAATAAAATTGTTTCGATTTCGACTGTTGGGAACTACCTGGAGAGATTTGAAAGTGACGGTAAAAAGTGGAAATTGTTCCCATGTTGTCCAGGACGCAATAACGCTTCACTTTTACGTATTGACTCTGGAGAATATGCAAGCAGGTCAATTTTTATTCCGACCACCTTTATTAGAATCTTAATACTCGCATTTTTCTTGTGTACTTTTAATAATGTTTCAATTACTATTTGAAGTTTTCTGAATTACAATTGATATTTTCTCATTTTCAAATGATGCTTTCTGATTATCAATTGATGTTTTCTGAATTTCAATTCATGCTTTTTTGTTTGGAATTGACTATTCCGATTTTCATGTGATCCTTTTTGAATAAAAATTGGCTATTCATGATTACATTTGATTCATTCTGATTTTCAATTGACGCTTCCTGATTTACAATTGGGGAAAAGTGCAGATGATATGACTGTTCAATCAGTACATTTTCAAATTCTCGCTGAAACGTATACAGCCCATGTGATTTATCTTCTCCAGATTTGTCATGTTCCGCTGCAGCTACTGTCACGTCCAAATTTCGGGAGACTAAAAAATCATGTATTATTCGTCAACATAATTATTGTTTACAAAGTTGTCTACGCAAATAATCCTATCTGTCAAATATAGAAAATCGAGGTAATTTTCAAATTGACGTACATGTGTTTATTGCTTGTTTTGCATTAGTTGTTCTTTTGGCTTATATTTACATGATCGTACTAGCTCCGATTTGTTCGTCGTTCTTCTGTCGGTTTTGTGCTTCTTTCTTAACCCTAATAAACATAAAATAAATGCCCGCTAGCTCTTGAGGTCGGGGTTAGAGCCCCTCAAAATTATTATTTACATATCCTAAACTGCGCCAGCTATTTGGATGAAATTCGTATCATTCGAAAGCTCGTATAAATACCAATAATTTATGGGCATGCATTTATACTTAAAACAAAAAACTACGTTATTTCAACTTTCATACCAAATCAAGACATATTTTCCAAAATTCAAAGGCCGCCAGCCCCGCCCACAGAAGGCAGCGGGAATTAATTTTATGTTTTTTAGGATCAGGAAGAGAGCACAACAACAACAAAAAATAGAAAAAAATAACGGAGCTAGTACGATCATGTAAATATGTTCCGTTCTTTTAAAACAGCCCAAAAATTGGCTTCGGAGTACAAGCAAGTGGAAGTATTTGTAATTGTTTTTTTCCAAAAATTGGATGTATTTGTAATATGTTTCGTCGCTATGCACTGTCAGAAGGGAGGCACAGCGGTTGCTGAAACGATATCGAATCGATATAAATTTCGATGTTTTGACGTCGATCAAATTTTAACAAACACTGAAAACTTTCGGGATTAGCCCGAAAATCCTTCTAATCTCGCAAAAAAGATAAAGGGGTCTTGCGCCATGTATGAGGTTTTGTTTTTGGTACTATATGTTTCTTACTGTATAGGCATGATATGATATAAAATGAAGGTGTAACACTTATTAATGACTTCTTTTCGGTTTATATCAGAAAAAAATTTTATTTATGAACGGAATTACGTGACACAG